>ML779713.1:130553-161141 GCA_009831015.1 Picea engelmannii | reverse complement strand
TACAAAATTCAAAACTGTAGGTGATGCCAGCTGTCCCGCCTGAGCAGGAAACCGGGACAGCATGGCATCCATGTCCATGTGTCATCCTGAAAACATAGTTTGCAAAAAAAAAGACAGGGTTGGCGTCCTGCCCGAAGGAAACCAGGACCCATAGTCACAGCATGCAAGCTGATTATTTTATCTAACGCTAAAACTAACTGGAATCTAGCTAGTAAGAGGCGGAAACTGTGACTACTACACCAAGACCAGAAACAAGTTGGGAGCATGAGGGAACCTTTGAGCCGAATTGTTAGTCCTGAACCTCGGAGTGCCTCCATCTCGCCGGGAATGTGTAGGGGCGGGCGCAGGTCGGACATTGCTTTTTTGCCGAAGATCTGGAATGTGCCCCAAAGAACATATCCATCCGCTGGTCCAAGCGTTCCAAGCGGAAGGTCTGGTCATCTAGCTGGTGCCTGATTTCAAAGACAAGATCGAGGTGTCTCCAGTCAGCTACAGGGGGCTGCTCCTTGCTGATGTCGTCGTCCGTATTCTGCATCCGGTGCCGCTGTTCTCGCCCTGTTTCTTCCTTCTCGTTGGTGGGCTCGGGGGGGGCCTCCTCTTCCATGTAGCAGGGAGAGTACTGCTTCTCCATGGTGGCTGTGGAGGGGTCGGACACCTGGCTATCCAATTGACATTTGTTGTGAGTGCCGAAGCTTGTGCTCGGGGTCCAGTGCTCGGGTGTTGTGAACAGGATGCATCTAGGAGGACTAGGCGGGCCACCTGCTGGTATGACCTCTTCCACGTATGCCATTGGTGGCGTACGTGGTCTGGTCCTTCGTCGCTGCGCTGCAAGCACCATGGCCCTCTCAAATTTTTGTTTTCGCTTACGCCGAGCCTCTACTGCCTCAAATTTCTGCTGCCGTTTGCGCCGAGACTCCTCTGAATGCCAAGCTGCTCCCCGGCGTGACCGTCCTCGGATTCGAGGCATGATGGGTCCACTGTAAAAACTCGGTATGATGGCTGAGTGCAATCGTCGCTCCGGAGGAGAAGGAATGAGACTGCTACTTCTCTGATGCGACTGAGAGACCAGAGCGTCCCGGCGCGAAATATGGTATGAATTCGCTGCTCTAATCGCGAGCATAATTATAAACACCACCGCCATATCCCTGGCATTAAACCGATCCATTACTCTCTGCTGCATAGTGCTCTGGCAAGGGGTACTCTTCGCTTGCACGAGAGGCCTCGTCGTGATGGTTCTCCTGTGCAGAAACATGCGGGTTAATGGTGAAGGTCATGCGAGCCGGTAGATGCATTAAAGCAGCGTCCCGGCTCGCTCCCGCATGGCTCTAACGCGCCACCTGTCACCCCATACGGGGACACTTGGGGCATCTTTTATCTAAACAAGCTTTCGCATAATATTTTTGTTCTTATGACCCTTTACGCATGATGTAATAAAAACATATCTAGATGATGTCATCAATAGTATTGTTGACCATTCATAGATAGGGTCAATACGAAAAACATGATGAATGTATATATATGTGTCATAATAATAACCAAATTCTATGAGGTATATATAACATAATGTGTTACACATTGTATCTATTCTAACATATCAAAGCTTGCATTTCTCTAAATATTGTAAACACATGTTCATTACATTATGCACATTCTTGAATCTCTCATACAATTATGCTTTTGTCATTTCAATAAAGTGTTTAATGTCGGCTTCACAGTCCTTAGAACACCTTCTCAATTTAACACATCCTTGTGGTTGGAAAAAGGCTTCATGTTCTCTCATCAAAAAACAATCTGCACCACCCCTCTTTATTGCTTGAACTAACTTCATGTTAGAATGAGGTAACCTACTGATGTGTTAAGGTTTCAACAACATCTAAACTAAAAAAATGTATAGATCCACTATTTAATTCTTTATAATCCTCAAATTACCTTTATTTCTTTATAATCCTCAAATTACCTTGGGAGATCTCCTTTAATTTACTATTGATTGTGTAATGTCATCATTTGTTCCTTACCTATAAGTCTTGCTAGGTGATCTAATATTTATTATATGGCCTCCTCCTTTGTTTGTTTCCAGAGACTGGTTTAATGAGATTCATTGTCAATTACATTGGTTGACTATGACACATTGCAATTGTCTTTGTTAAAGAGGAATTTATCCTAATTCATCACCATTGTAAATATTTAATGCATTATCATTAATTGCCTCCTTTGTTCATTTTGAAATTTGTGCATGCCAATTACTTTTTTCCTATTATTAATTGTGCATGCTCTTATTATTTGTATCAATGGAACTCAAGGAAAATCATTCATTTTGAAATTTGTGCATGCCAATTACTTTTTTCCTATTATTAATTGTGCATGCTCTTATTATTTGTATTAATGGAACTCAAGGAAAATCCACCCGAACTCAAACAAAATTTTATTACTCACCTAACATCGTACTTTTCACCTCTAAGAATTCCATTGTTATCATCGCTCAACCTTACACTGTTCCTTAATATTTTAGCAACATCATTTGGACCGAGGTGAAAATTTAAAGCATTGAAACGCTTCTGCAATAAGTTTTAGAGTAGAAATTTTAATGAAAACTTGTTTACAATGTCTTGATTACTTGTATCTTCAAAATAATTCTTGAACCTCTGCATAATTGAAAATTGATATTTTGTAACCAACTAGACATTTTATTTTATATTTTTTCCCATTTAAAAGATCCCAAAAGATTAAGTTATGATAATTAATTCTTTGAAATCAAATAAAAAAAAATGAATGCATAAAGGAGAAAAATTAGTTTGTTTAAGATTGAAAGCTTTCTACATGCTTCACTTCGTCTTTGTCTTCTTATCATATTTTAATTCCCTAATTCCCCAAAACTATCAAGGATGGAAGGGAATCAAACCAAAGCCTGCACATCTCCATTCTTTTGAGCTTTTATTAACAATAACAAGGGATTGATTTACCTTTGGCTCTCATCAAGGTAAATTTTGTTTTAGTATGCCTTAACATTTCAAAGATTTAATGTGTTTTTTATGGGATTATATTGTGTTTAATGGTTCACTTTTATATTGCATGTCAGAGTGGAATGCCAAGGAATAAATCCTTTAAGGGGGTTTTTGTAATCAAATACGTGAAATATCATTTTTTGGATTATCTAGGTAAAGTCATGAATGCCTGACCCATATATCATATTTTTTTTTGTGAATAAAAAGAGAAAAAATCATTTTATAAAACTTTTAAAATATAAAAAAGACACATGGCGACAGTCTGTCAATTGCTCCGCAAAATTAGCGGAAACTAGAATAGGTGGCAGACTGTGATGTCATTGTCAAAAATGGAAATCTCCCATCTGCCCTGCCAAATGGAAACCAGGGCAGGTGGCGGATTCGAGTTTGTGCAGCACTGTGCTAGGCAACCAAGAAAGACATAAGACATAGACTGAAAATTAAATACATAACTGTAAAACTGCTCTGTAGCAGTGCAAGGAGCCGAGATGAGAATGCTCGTGATAGCCAAAGCAAGTAAATTACCCATTTTCACCTGAGTTCGTGTCGCTTGGGTCACTGCCGAGGGGGTCGTTTTTGGGCTAGATAACGAATGGCCCAGCACAAGTCAGAAACCTTTGGGCTGCTAGTGCATTCAATTAGGCCTCATACAACATGCCAATTCTTTGATGCATGAGGGTGTCTCAGTGAATGTGATCAACCATATGGCTTCTGAGCTAAAAAACGAGCGCTAACTGCTCCGTATGGAATAAGGGTGGTTGTTCCTGGTTGAAATCCAGGAGTGTCGAGAGTGTTGGTGGCGCCAAGACTGGGTTTCCCTCCACCTCCAAACCAAAGACTTCCACCGCCTCACCTAAGTCCTCCTGAGCCGCTTCCATATCCTTCATTTCCCTGAGATTCTTCGTTACCTCTGCCTCGCCTGAGTCAATGATTTGAATGGTGTCCTCATGGTCGAGGTGGAGGAATTCCACTGGGAATTCCTCCTCAATTATGCATGTAGTCTCTTCCCTGGCCTTCCACGCTTGTTGGATTGTGGCTGAAGCACTTGTGCTTGTTGGGATTTCGCTGGGGGGCTGTCAATTGTTTGGTATAGTGAAGAGGATGGATTTTGAAGGGAAATGGATAGGTTCCTCTGGAATATCCTCCTCCACGTATGCCATCAACGATGTTCTGAGATTCTCCCTTTGCTGAGTTCGGGCTATGGAAAAGGCTCACTCTAGTCATTGCACCATTCGTTGTCTAGCAGCAAAACTGTACCAGGAAAGGCCACAACATGGCCTGCTTCTCTCCCTTGGCATGGTGTGGCAAGGGAGGGTTCAAATGAGCAAGGTAAGAGTGAAGGGAGCTAACTGGTTGTTGCACTAGTGCTCAGAGCATTCGGGCTGGTGGAACGTAGAGGTAAAATGGCTCCATCCTCTGTCGCGCAAGAGGATAACGCTAAGGCCCGACATGATTGATGTATCGAGTGTCCCCCATCCATTGCACCTCATGACCACCATTTTTCTCGCCCGAGGGAACTGTCCTCCACTGCTTGACGGTCAGTAATGGATTCCTTCCATTTAATGGTGAGCGGAAGGGAACTGAACTGCCATATTAATGTCTTGGGTTTAGGGCAAGCTACATGGCCGCCTTGCACTATGTGGAACCCCATCTGAGAGACCCATATATCATATTAAACATTGGTGAGAATGAAAATTTTATTATGATACTATATAGTCTTCTTAGCACTCATTTCATTAGGCAATGCTCACAAGGAGGAATAAGTGGGATTGAAACTAGTGAAATTAATTGCATAGAATCAATCATCACCTATGGGGTTTGTAACCAATAATTACAAGGTATTCACCCATCCCAAAACCCCATTGGCTCAATCATGTTTAACTGTGGATTTTTTTCCATAATCAATACCACTTAGCTTGCTACTCATTTGAAAAACCTTGTTTCTCTTCGAGCATTTCTTATGAGGACTCTTATTCTTCTCTTCAATGTCATGTTGAGCAGACACTTATACTAAGAGGGGGAGTGAATTTTTATAAGACCATTTTTCACTTTTCAAACATTCATCAACCATAAGAAAACAATCACATATTAACTGTAGAACATGGAACAAAATATTTACGTGGAAACCCTTTCAGGAGAAAACCACAAAATTTCTCTTTATAATTATTTGTAGGCACCAACCTACTCTTACAAATATTTATAGCCACCAAGCTATTGGAGACACCAATACCCACTGCTACAAATCTTGGTAGGAACCGACCTACTATTATATATCTTTGTAGACACCAATCCTCACTGCTAAGCACCAGCTTAGCAAGAGACACCAATCTCTTTCATATATTTGTAGACACAAATATACTGGAGAAAAAAATACCCATCGCTCAACACGAACTTAGAAAGAGACACCAATATCTTACAGATATTTGTAGACACCAATCTACTGGAGAGGCTAATCCCCACCACTAAGCACCAACTTACAAGAGACACCAATCTTTGAGTTGCACCAACCTTCACCGAGTATTCTTGTTATTTCTTCCTTCACTAGGTATAATCACCACTTCTTCCTTTACCAAGTCTACTCACTTCTTCTACCTTCACCAGGTTTTCTCACTACTTCTACCTTTACCAGGTCTGACCAAAATGTGAATTTCCAAATGGAAACTTTCCCAAAACTAGTTGTTTTGGGTCTATTCCCAAGAACGAACTTGTAAAACATGAAACATATCCAATTTTTCAAATATTATTATGCGATTTTTAGTTGAGGTACTTATGTATGTCTCCTCCGCTCTCTGAAATTTCCACAGTCTGAAAATTCCCAGAAAATAAGTTATAGTGAAAATTCGAAACTGACCTGTTTGAAATTGATCTCAATACCATTTAGCAACCCTAACTTCCACATTTCATATCTCAGAAAGTATAGCAATCTAGAATCTAATATTTTTAGCACATGTACACCAATATCTCCCTGTGTCTTTGCAAAATATCATGGTCCAAAATATCCCAGAAAATAAGTTATAGCAAAAGTGCAAAGCTGACATGTTTGAAATGGGTTTCAGGAGCATTTAGGAACCCTAACTTCCATAGGGAATATATACGAAATTGTAGAAAATGAGCATATGATATTTTTAACAAATGTACACCAAGATCTCTCCTTTGTATTTTCAAAATATCAAGGTCTGAAACATCCCATAAAATAAGTTATAGAAAAAGTGCCAAGTTGACCTGTTTGAAACTAATTTCGGGATTATTTAGGAACCCTAACTTCCATAGGGAATATATCCGAAAGTGTATTGAAACAACCTCTCATATTTTTACCACATGTACACCAATATCTCTCCTCTATCTTTGTAAAATATTAGGGTCCAAACCATCTCAGAAAATAAGTTATAGAAAAAGTGCCAAGATGACTTGTTTGAAATTGATTTTAGGAGCATTCATGAACCCTAACTTCCACAGGGAATATCTCCAAAAGTGTAGAGAAAAAACATATGATATTTTTATCACATGTACACTAAGATATCTCCATCTCTTCCAAATTTCAGGGTCTGAAACGTCGTATAAAAAACGCTATCACAAGAATTCCAATATGATGTGAAACCAATTTCGTAATTCAATCTTTGCTAATCCATTTTTCACACTCACACTTTCTCTCAATAATTTCTCTATTTATAATTTTTTCATAACCCTTCATTAAGGGACATATCCATTAATTAAATAATTAATTTCAATACCATGGGAAAGTACCCCAAATACCATGGGAAAATACCCCAAACCCATGGGCTTGAAACCACTAGTTCACTTTTTACTTTTTCACACACCCATTGATCCAAATTTATGAGTGGAATGAAATGAACCATAGATCTATAACATTAAAACATATATTCAGAGAACAATAACAGAAATACAATGAAACTTAACTTCTATTCAATAAATAAATCTGTTGAAATGGTAAAATGCAGATTGAAACAATCTTGCTCGAATGGTGGTAGCTAATCTCTAAGAAGAAATGTGACCACTACGTGCATTCACCTAAGCACATTACAATGCGGCCTCCAAGAATTTTTAGCATCGAGAAGTAATAAGAAAACCCTACATATCCAAAATTTTGACCCTAGGAGATGAAGTGCCAAAACTCATGTGGGCCCTAATGGGGTAAGTTGGTACATCAACTTCCCGGGGTCGTGACTTTTGCATACGATATCTGTTTTAGGCACATGATATCCCGTTGGAAAGGTATTCAAGGAATACACATTTTTTCATCACACTCTGACTTTGTCTATAGTGTGATTGTGGCGGGCCCAAAATATGATTTTTAGGTCCTCAAAACGACCCTGAAAGTTTAGGACCCGAAAAAGATGGAAAACAACTGCCAAGATGAAAACTATATGTGAGACAGTTTGAAGAGGTGAGTGACCATCGATATCCACCTAGATAAATCCTCCCCACTTAGGAAGAATGGTCTCCATTATGTTGAGTTCCCCCATCAGATGAGGATATTTCTACTGAATTTGGCCCTAGGTGAGCCACTTGCCTTGATGCAGGAGCTGCCCTACTTTGACAACACAATAAAGATGAAGATTATGTTGGTGAGTACTCTTGACCTATGTGTCCATGATCCTATCAGTGGGTTCTTGTTCCATGCAGTTAGGGATGAGATTTTTCAGTGTCAATTGTTCTGCTATAACCGAGGTGTCCAATAATGGTGCAAAGCATGGCCGAAGGAGGTCCACATTAAACATTGGGTGCAAGCCAAGGAACGGGAGAATGTTGAGCTCAAAATAATTTTCACCCATAACCTTGGTGATGGTGTAAGTTCCATAACGAAGTGGATAAAGCTTCTGATGGGGTCCTGTAATGCATTATTTCTGAAAATGAAACCAAAATTTATTTCCCACCTGAAACTTGTGTGGCACCCAATGTTGATCATGCGACTGCTTGTACTTGTCATTCGAATTCTACAAAATATTCTAAACCTATTGATGGATGTTTTAGATTCGTTCAATGAAATGGGTGGGTTTGTCGACTTCAGTTTGAGAATGGGATGATTCTTCCTGTGTGGACACGAGGGGTAATGCAACATCTGTGGGACTGAATGGTTGAAATAACAACCCAACTTGAAAGGGGATATGGTTGGTTGAGCTATGTACGAATCTATTGTAATTGTCCTAAACATAGGGAAGAATCTCATCCCATGTCGACAGACGCTTGGAATTGTACATGCGTAAGCTATGCATGATCATCCTGTTGATGACCTCGGTTTGGCCATCCATTTTGGGGTGGAAGGTCATGGATTTCGTGAGCTTGGTGTCCAACTGTGACCAGAGGCTTGACCATATTGTGCTAAGGAACCAACTATGCCAATATGAGACAATGGTTTGTGATATCTAGAAATGTACTCACACTCGTTTGAAGAAGATCTTGGCAGTGCCATCTACTGCGATGCTCTTCTTGCAGGCATCTAGATTCACCATCTTGGAAAATCGATCAACAACCACAAAAAAAATTAATTTCCCTTCTTAGTTGAAGGAAGGCCCAACATGTAGTCCATCGAGATGGATTCCCAGGGCCTGTCGGGAGTAGGAAGAGGGGTGTAAATGCCTTGTTTTTTAATGGCTAGTTTGGAAATGATGCAGGTCATGTCGAACATGATATACTTGCTGACATCCTGTTGAAGTTTCATCCAATGGAAGTGTTGTTGCAACACTTACACTGTCTTTTCTACGTCGAAGTGTCCTGCCACCTAATTGTTGTGAGCTTCTCAAATAAGCTTCACTCACTCACTTTATGGGACACATAGATGTCCTAAATGGCACAACAACCCACCCTAAATATGGAAATTAGTGACAACTATGTTTGTTCCCAACATCTAGTAGGTAGTGGCGAAATCATGGTCTCTCTTGTAGTGTTGGGGCCATCTGAAGGTCTCATGTCTGCAATATTGTAGCACCGTGGTTAGTGCTACAACTAGAGGTCAATTGGGATAGTCAACAATGTGGTTGGTGCTCCCTTTAGTATACTTGATGTTGATATGGAACTGTTGCAAGTATGTGGACCAGTTCTGATGTAGATCATTCTACAATTTTCCTTCTATCTGCATGAACTACAGAGACTTATGATCAATGTGGATGATTTTCTCCTTCTCAAGAATGTAATGCCTCCACTGGAGATAGGCTTGTAAAATGGAGTACATTTGTTTATCGTAAGTGGGTTATTTATAGACGGTATATAATAGCGTCTCACTATGATAGGCCACATAATTTCCATGCTGAGTGGGAACTTCTCCCACAACATAGTCTGAAGCATCTGTCTCAATCTCAAAAGGCTGTTGCAAGTTGAGTAATGAGAGCATCGAGGATGAGAAAAAACATTTCTTCAAATCATTCAATGCTTTATGTTGTGACTGGCCCCACAAGAACTTTGTGTTTCCACCACCCCTGGTCACTTGGCTGAGGTCCCATGCAATGTGGGAGAATCCCAACACGAACCTGTGATAGAAATTAGCAAGGCCTAAGAATATTTGAATCTTAGTGAGTGTGTTTAGGGTTGGCCAATCATGAATGACTTGGATCTTTTTTGGATCGACATGCACCCCATGCTCATCAACAATGTATCCTAGGTACTAGACCATGTTCATGACGAAGGGACATTTTTCCAAATTTGCATATAGCTTGTGTTGCCACAGAGTGTGTAGAACCTGTTGAATATGCTGCAAGTGTTTCTCCCAACTCTTGCTAAAGTTGAGGATTCCATCCAAATACACCACCATAAAACAATTGGTGAAAGGACACAACATATCATCCATCATCCTCATGAAATTTGTTGGGGAAATTTTCAACCCAAATGACATGACCAACCATTCAAAAAGGCCTTCTTTTGAATTGAAGGGAGTCTTCCATACATTGATCTGCTCTAATGGGACCTGGTGGTAGTCGGAATTTAGATCATTCTTACTAAAGTATTTGGCCCCCTTGAGTTGGTTATGGAGATTGTCAATTTAGGGAATTGGGTACTATTTCTTGCCTATGATTTTATTTAGGGCATGGTAATCAATGCACAGTCGTCAGGTCCCATATTTATTCTCACAATCATGATTGGGATTCCACAAGGTGATGAGCTTGGTTGGATGTGTCCCTTTTCAAGAAGCTCTTGGATCTGGCACTTGATTTCCTCATTTTATGATAGAGAGCAGTGATAGACTATCCCATTGGGTAGCGGTGCGTCGGGGGTCAGATCAATTGAGTGCATGACCTGACAGTGCAGAGGTACCCCAATGGGAGAGGAGAAAATGTCTTTTTATTCTTCCATGAACTTATCCACTTTATTCTATTGCATGGAGAGACCTTCCACGGAGGCCATGGATGTGGCTGCAACCTTCTGCTCATTTTGAGCATGAATCATGAAAAAGAAAAACTTCCCAGTCTGAGAGATGACCTTCAACATTGCTTGGTAGAGATCAAGGAAATGACAGTAGATGGGACTACCTCAAGTATCTTGTACAATTTCCCATCCAAATTAATAATAACACTACAAGTCCTAGAATCATATACAACATGACGTTTCCATAAATAAGGTTGGCCTAAAACAACATCACAAACTTCAAGGGGGGAGACATCACACAATACCTCATCTTTGAAGGGCTTGATGTCGTAGGGTAGGAGAAATTGTTGGTTGACGTGAAGATTGCTCCCTTGGTGGAGCCAATCGATGGTGTATGACAGTGGGTGTGTTTTTTTTAGTAGACACAACCACTTGATGACCTTTTCTAAGATGGGGTTCTTCTGGATACCGCTATCAACGATGACGAGCAGTGGAGTACCCTTCACCCACATCTGTGAATGAAAGAGGTGCTCACCTTCCTCTAGTTCATCAAGTTCACTGGGATGGACCTTGGTGGTAGAAATGATGGAATTGGGTTCTGAGTCAATGATCCATCTCCCTTTTTCGGGTTCTAACTCAGAGTTTGAGCCTGCATCTAATTCAAAGGATTTCACCTCATACACCAATGACTGCTTTGAACGATATTCAACAGTGTTATGTGATCCAAATTATTTTGGGATTGAAATGAAAGAATATATATTACAATGAAATACTCATAAAAAATTTCAGAAACAGAGAGATACAAAAATACATGATTTCTATTAATGAAAGAAATGTACAGAGATTGTAAAAATACAGAGTGCAATACTCTCTAGAATGGTGGTAGCTTTATCTCTGAGAAGAGATGTGACGAATACACTCATTCATAAGAAAATGATTACAATGAGGCTCTGAAGGCCGTTTTATGAAAAACATGAATGCAAAAGTCCTAGGCATCCAAAAATATAACCCTAGGGGATGAAGCACCAAAATTTATGTGGGCCTCATTGGGGTAAGTCAGTACATTAACTTCCTAGGGTCATAAATTTTGCATATGATCTCCGTTATAGGCGTGTGATGGCCCGTTGGAAAGGTATTTTTGAGAAATATGCATTATTCCATAAAATGGTGACTCTAGCTATAGTTTGACAGTGGAAATCCAATAAAACACTATTTAGAGCCCCAAAATGGCCTTGAAAGTACATAAAGATGTACTGACATGAAAAATTCCAAAATAATCCATTTGGAATAGGTGGGCAGTCACCAATATCCACTTGGATGATGTTTAGGGATTTAAGACAACCCCATAAGTGCATAAACCACAATTACAAAGAAATGTCCCCATTACAAAGAAACGTGTTGAACTAAAAATGGTCAAGATGAGCCAGGTAGAATTTGGAATAGGTGGGTGACCACCAATATGCACCTGGAACAATCCTCCCCCTTTAGCAAGCAATGGTCTCCATTGGATTGAGTTCTCAGGGAAGAGGGGAAAGATTTTTCTAAATCTGAATCTTGGTGAGATGCATGCCTTTTTGGAGAAGTTTCACTGCTTGGTTTGTGGAAGGCTATCATGAACCTGTTGCTGGTGGGGTTGAATATTTTCCACCAACCTGTTGTCTCTAGGATTGACGGGGCATCGTGTAGGTACCATTGTAGGTGATGAAAAAATATATTCTTTCTCTTCGACAATCTGCTTTTGTTGGATAGAAGGTGTTGAGGATGCAGTGGTTGTAGTGACCTTCTATGCATCCTTTGAACAGACTAGGAAGAGGATGAATTTTGCAGTATGAGAGACTACCTTGCGCCACTATTTTGGTGGAATAGTAGTCAGAACTGCCTCTCGTATCTGGTAGATCTGACCCCCCAGAGTAATAATGACACTACAAAGTTGACACTCATAAACAACACGACATTCACACATATATGGTTTTCCCAAAACAATATCACAAACATCAAGAGGGGAAGCTTCACACACTACCTCATCCTTGAAGGGTTGGATGCCATAGTACATGAGACATTGTTGGCTGACATGAATATCCCATCCCTGGTGAAGCCACTTGATGTTGTATGGATGTGGGTATGGTGTTGTCAACAAACCCAACTATTTTATGACCTTAAATGAGATGAGGTTCTACTGGCTATCGTTATCAACAATGAAATGACACGGGGTCCCCTTCACCTACATATATGAATGGAAGAGGCACTCCCCCTCTTCAGGATCTACTAGTTCTTCTGGTTGAATTTTTGTGTTTGGGACAGTAGCAGTGGGGTCTACATTGATGATCTGTCTATTTTCACTATTTTCTGAATCAGATTCTGAATCAGGGTTTGACTCCTTGTCTTTGACCTCGACCACCAATGATTGTTTCGAGCGACATTCATCGGTGTTGTGACAGGAGATTTTGTGGAAGTCGCACCACTTCCCAGTGTCATTCTTCATATTTTCTTTACACTTCTTATAATATGTCTTGGACTGGTTGTCTGGATGTTGTTGGTTAGGGTTGTCTTTACCATGCTTTGGTTGTTGCGTATTTGTAGACTCAAACTCCCATTTGTTCTGGTGCCTAAATTTCTAATCAATTTTGACATCATATCGATAGGTAGCTCCCAATGATGAGATGTTTAGGAAATACATTTAGGTTTGGATGTACCTATGTAGAGCCCCATGGTATTTTAGAACCATATTATGCTCAGAGTCTTTGATACACATCTCAGTGCACAAGCTATGGAAAGTATTTTTGAACTCTGGAACTGTTTGGCTCTTCTCTTTCCATAGTGTGGTCCATCTCATGTACTGATATTCATAGTTATCAATAGGGTAGTATTGTTCCTTGAACACATCCACAAAAAAATCCCAAGTGGGCTCAACCCCATATATTCCAGATTCCTCTATGGAAATTTTATCCCAGTAAGTTTCCCACCAATGTTTGACATGGGGGAGATCCTTGAGGAGTGCGAAGGTGATATTTTTCCTATCGAAATTTTTTTGAACAGAGAAATAACCTTCTAGCAGATTTAACATTTTTTCTAAGGAATCTGCATCTACCTGACCTTCAAATATGGGAATATCAAAATTAACTTGTAGTTTGAAGGGAGAGGTTCCTCCAAAATGGTCGCTTGATGAAGATGTGCATGTTGCTATTGGTAGACGTTGAAGGATGTTTGCAAAATTCTCCATCATTTTGTCCCTTTGTCGCGTGAGAGCTTGCTCAAGAAACATGTTAATAAAATATTATTCTCCATCATTTTTGTTTTTTTCCATAATAGATGGTTTATTGGGTGTGCGAGAGTGATTTTCCTCAAGAGAGACAAGCTCGAGACCCGATTTTTTATACTCGGACCTCATCGGGGGAATGCACTGAAAAATGATCATGAGAAGCCTTCTCTAATACCATTGATACGTATTATTTTCGGAACGAAATGAAAGTAGAGATATTACAATGAAATAATCATAAAAATTTCTAGAAATAGAGAGATACAACAATACATGATTTCTATTAATGAAAGAAATGTACAGAGATTGTAAAAATACAGAGTGCAAGACTTGCTAGAATGGTGGCATCTTTATCTTTGAGAAGAGATGTGACGGCTATGATAATTCGCAACAAGATGATTACAATGAGAATCTAAAGGATTTTTATGAAAAACATGAATGCCAAAACCCTAGAATTCCAAAAACCTAATGCTATGGTATGAAGCGCCAAAAGTCATGTGGGCCTCGTTGGGGTAAGTTAGTACATTAACTTCCTGGGGTCGTAACTTTTGCATACAATCTTCATTTTAGGCATGTGATGGCCCGTTGGAAATGTATTTTCAAGAAATATGCATTATGCCATCAAATGCTGACTCCGTCTATAGTTTGATCATGGAAATCCAATAAAGCATTGTTTAGATTCCAAAAATGACCATGGAAGTACATAAATATGTACTGACATGAAAACTTCCAAAATAAGCCAGTTGGAATAGGTGGGTGGCCACCAATATCCACTTGGATGTTGTGTAGGGATTCAGGATAACCCCGCAAGTGCATAAACCATAATTACAAAGAAATGTCCCCATTAGAGAGAAACGTGTTGAGCTGAAAATTGTCAAGATGAGCTAGGTGGAATTTGGAACAGGTGGGTGGCCACTAATATCCATCTGGATTAGTGTGTTAGGGGCTCTTATGGAACTCACACCACTTCCCGATGCCTTTCTTTGTCTTCCCATTGCCCTTCTTTGTTTACATCTTAGACTAGTTGTCCTGAGGTTTTCCATCCTTGCTCTATCCTTTGTTCTACAGGTTGGGGCCGCCTTTGTCCTGCTTCTGCTATGAGGGGTTCGTAGACCCAAAATGTCGCGTCTTTTGTTTAAGCTTTTGCTCGATTTTGAAAACATATCTATAGACCACACCCAAGGATGATTTGTCTAGAAACTCCATTTTTTTTTTGATGTATATATCCAGACCACCGTGGTACTTGAGCACCAAATGTCTCTCAGAGTCTTTGATAACCAGATTGGTGCGTAAGGTATGGAAGACATTTGTGAACTACGATACTGTTTGGTCCCTTCCATGCCACAATGTGGTCCATGTTTTATATAAGTTGTCATAACTTCCAACAGGGTAGTAATGTTCCTTAATAACATCCCTAAAAGAACCCCAAGTGGGTGTGACTTCAAATAATGTAGATTCCTCTATTTCCTTTTTCTCACATAAAGTCTCCCACCGATATTTGAATGGGGGACAAACTTAAGGAGCGAAAATGTAATCTTTTCTCTATCGAAAAATTTATGTATATAAAAGTACCCTTCTAGAAGGTTTAACCATTTGTTTACAACCTCTGCATCTATTTGAAATTCAAATATAGGACTATCAAAATCAATATGTACCTTTAAGGGGGTGGTGCCTCTGCTCGAGGAAGATGCGTCACATGCTGACAATCATCGAAGGATTTGTGCAAAATTATCCATCATCTCATTCCTCTGTTGCGTGAGAGCTTCCTCGAGGAACATTTTAAAGGGATCTCATGTCCCATCATCTCTCTTTTATTCCCCCATGGGAAACCATCAGGTTTGGCGAGGCCGATCTTGCAAAGGCTCAACTGGATCGAGACCCAATTTTTTATACCATGACCTCATTGGGGACATGCATTGAGAAAAAAATTAATAGTAGACCACTCTGATACCATTGATCCAGATTTATGAGCAGAATGAAATGAAACAAAGATATATAACATTAAGACAGATATACAGAGAAAAATGACAGAGATACAGTGAAACTTAACTTCTATTCAATAAATAAATATACTAAAACTATAAAATGCAAAATGAAACAATCCTGCTCGAATGGTGGTAGATAATCTATGAGAAGAGATGGGGTGGCTATGCACATTTTCCTAAGAACATTACAATGAGGCCTCTAGGCATTTTTACAATCAAGAAGTAATCGGAAAACCCTAGACATCCAAAAATCTAACCTTAGGAGATGAAGTGCCAAAAATCATGTGGGCCCCGATGGGGTAAGTTGGTACATCAACTTCCCGGGGTCACAAATTTTGCATACGATCTCTGTTTTAGAAACACGATAGCCCATTTGAAAGGTCTATCTGATAAATACACATTTTACTATCACAATTTGAATTTTTCTATAGTGGAATTGTGGAGGGCCCCAAAAACGTTGTTTAGGGCCTCAAAATGGCCCCATAAGTTTAGGACCCAAAAATTTAGAAAAAAAAATGCCAAGATGAAAACTATATGTGAGCCAGTTGGAAGAGGTGGGTGGCCATCGATATATATATATATATATATATATATATATATATATATATATATATATATATATATATATATATATATATATATATATATATATATATATATATATATATATATATCAGTCTTAGAAATATTGTGTGTATTGTAATGTTGTAATATGATATTAATGAAATCATTAATCCTTTGACATCAATGACAATAATTCCAATAAGTCCCCCCTTTGTAATTGATGGAAATCCTACAATGAAACACATAATTCACCAAACATAGTAATAATTATCCCCCCATCTGCAACTCTCCCAAGAATAGAGAGAACTCACCCCATTTTTGCAACTCTCCCCCTTTGACATCAATGGAAAATGGATGCTCCCCCTAACTTGTGATTCTCCTTAATCACTCATTCAAAACTCTAGTCAACTATCATGTCAGGTCGATCCTTGATCAACCATTTCCAAGGAAATCATCGATAAGTAAGAGGAATGTTGAATGATTGTACAATCGATGATACACAATGATGTGAAGTCCTAAAAAATATTGTCAAATTATTCCATGATCATTCATCAATCCAACCATAATCTATCTTGGTAGTCAACACTAGTCCACAATTATATCTTTCACATCTCTTCTACACAGCTATGAAAGCATGATTTCCATTCCTTCTACTTTTATGGTGAGGATTTTGATAGGGAATATATTTTTCACTGGTTGATCATAGGAAGTAGGCTCAGGGTCAAGTTCACTTACACAAGCAAAAAAACCCGACATATCGACAATAACATCATTTGTATTCTCAAATTATACCATCTGAGGAATATGCAACTCATCTATCTATTTATCACAATCAATAGTAGGTTTCTCTTCTAGCAAACCAATTTGAACTCCACATGTAACAAACAAAACTTCCCTGGTTGTAGTAAGGCTAGGTGTAGGTAGGGAGGAAACAAAAACATCATATCCAAGACCAGTGTTAATGAATGGAGAACTTTTTAAATTGATGATATCATCTAATATTTCAATACTCTTTTCAAACTTCAAGCTTCTATTCAACTTAATAATTGTTTTCTCCAGTTCCTTTCTTAAGGAAACAATTTCAGATTCTAGCTCTTCATAATTTTATTCCTTTTTCTTCAGCTGGATTTTAACCACTTCTTCCATCCTTCTTGATTATTCTAATTAAAAATTTAGGTTCATGATAGTCTTTTCTATTTCTTCAAGGATTTCTAACATTTTGGATTTTTAATAACGATCCTCTTCTTCATATTTTTGCAGTTTCTACTTTTGTTTCAATTTTTTTTCCCAAGCTTCTTTATTTGACTCAAGGAACACATGAGTTATTCTTCTAGATCCACTTCCCCACCTATTTCAACATTTTACTCTTATTATGAGTCCATAGTTTCTATCCCTTTGTATTCATAAATATTTGTTTTAATTTCCATAAAGAGAGTTTCTTCTCGATCACTATAGAAACTTCTTTCACTTCTTTATTCAGATGAGTCACTAACCCCTTTTTAGTAGAGACTCTTATTCTATTTATAAGAGTTATTCTTATTTTCATGTTTTTCTCATTTGTGTTTCTTTTTGTGTTAATGATGTTTCCTCTGTTTCTTTACATTATGGTCTTCTTCATCATCACTACTTTCATCCTTTGCATATGGACACTTAACAAAAAAATGTCCTACTTTTTAATAGTTAAAGATTTTGAAGGGAAACTTACCTTTATATTTTCTAGATCCTTTCTTCAATTTCCTCACAAAATGGGCTTCCATTGCAAATAATTCATTGTTGAATCTATCACTTGATTCATACTCTCTATTATTTGTCTTCTTTGAATATTTTAAGGCTACTTCTCTCTTTGATGAATTTTCTTTCTTTGTCCTCATTTCATATGTCATGAGGATCCTATCCAATTCATTCATGGTTAATGAACTAAGATCCTTCATTGCTTCAAAGGAATAAAATTTGGCATCAAATATTAAAGGGATTGACCTTAAAACCTTTTCTACAATCATCGATTATTCAACCCTTTCCCCAATTCCTCTGATGGTGTTGACAATTTCATCCACATGAAGGAGATATGCTGCAACATTTTCTCTGTCTTTCATTTCCAGGATCTCAAACCATATTCTATGATTTTGGAGCTTTTCCTTCTTAACCTTGTCATCTCATTCATAGATATTTTGAATCTTATCCCAAATTTCTTTTGTTGATTGACATTGCATCACCTTGACACACACAGATTGTGATATACCAGACAATATGGAATTCGTGGATTTTGCATTATATTCACTAGGCTTCTTCCTAGACACACCTGTTGGTGGAGTTTTTGGGGATATATAACAATTCATGATTGATTTCCAAATATAAAACCCAAGGGCCATTAGATATTTTCACATACTTATGCTCCATAATGCATAGTTTGTTCTGTCAAATAATGGAGCTTTGTTTGTAGAGAAACCTTCCTAACCAACCATGTGTGCTCCCGATATCTACCTTCGAGTGGTTATACTATTTCTAAAGGAACCTTCTCTAATATAAATTGTTGAGAAAAAACTTATACTGAGAGGGGGGGTGAATCAATATAAGAAATGTTTTTACTTTTTCAAACATTCATCAACCATAAAAAGCAATCACATATACTATAGAACATGGAACAAAATATTTTTGTGGAAACCCTTTCAAGAGAAAACCATGAAACTTATGTTTACAATTATTTGTAGGAATATATCTATTGTTACAAATATTTGTAGGCACCAATATACTGGAGACACCAATCCCCACTGGTACAAATCCTTGTAGGCACCAACTTTCTCTTAAATATTTTTGTAGACACCAATCCCCACCGCTACGTACCAAATTTGCAAGAGGCACAAATCTCTTTTAGATATTTGTAGACACCAATATAATGGAGACACCAATCCCCACCACTAGGAATCAACTTAGCAAGAGACAAAAATCTCTTACAAATCTTCATAGACACCAATCTACTAAAGCGACCAATCTCTGAGTTGCACCAACCTTCACAAAGTCTTCTTAGTATTTCTTCCTTCACCAGGTCTTATCACTTCTTCTATCATTACTAGGTATACTCACTGTTTTTCCTTCACCAGGTTTATGCATTACTTCTTCCTTTACCAGGACTAACCAAAATTTGAATTTCCAATTGGCAACTTTCCTAAAGCTTGTTGTTTTGGACCTCTTTCCAAGAACAAACTTACACAACATGCCATGTATCCAATTTTACAAATATGATTCTGATATTTTTACCTAAGGTACTTATGTATGTCTCATTTTCTCTCTAAACTTTCCACATCCTTAAAAGTCTCGGAAAAGAAGTTATAGTGAAAATTCCAAACTGACTTGTTTGAAACCAATCTTAGGACCATTCAACAACTGTAACTTTAATATATATTTTATTAGAAAGTATAGCGATATGGAATATAATATTTTCACTACTTGTGCACCAAGATCTCCCTCTGTCTCTACAAAATATCAATGCCTCAAACATCCTAGAAAATAAGTTATAGCAAAAGTGTTAAGTTGACCTGTTTGAAATTGATTTTAGGAGCATTAAGGAACCCTAAATTCCACAAGGAATATCTCTAAATGTATAAACAACAAACATATGAAATTTTTACCACATGTACACCAATATCTATCCTCTGTCTATGCAAAATATTAGAGTCCAAAACATATCAAAAAATAAGTTATAGAAAAAGTTCTAATATGGCCTGTTTGAAACTGATTTCAAGAGCATTCAGGAACCCTAACTTCCATAGGGTATATCTAAAAAAGTATATCGAACCAACATATGATATTTTTACCACATTTACACCAAGATCTCTCCTCCACTTCTTCCAAATTTTAGGTTCTAAAACATCCTAGAAAAAATTGATTGTGAAAATGCCTAGATGACCTGAAATTGATTTTGTAATTCAATATTTGCTAATCCATTTTTCACACTCACACTTTATCTCAATAATTTCTCTATTTATACTTTTTCATAACCCTTCATGAAGAGAAATGCCCATTAATTAAGTAATTAATTCCAATACCATGGGAAAATATGCCAAATACCATGGACAAATACCCCAAACCATGGGAAAATAACCCAAACCCATGGGTTTGAAACCACCATTTCACTTTTTACTTTTTCACATGCACCCCCTTTTTAATATACTTGTTGATATATATATCTTGGAAATGATGTGTGTATTGTAATGACGTAATATGACATTACGACATCATTAATACTTTGAAATCAATGGCAATAATTCCAACACATCAATATCAAGATTGTTCACCTCCTTTGATAATTGATGAGACTCCAAAAAAAATCCAATCTATGTAATCCTTACTTGGAAGGATTACCTAGTGAATTGTTTCCATTTTCAGAAGGAAATATCAAGAGAAGAAATCCTCCCATGTTCAAAGATTTTTGAATTTTTAACCTATCATGTTGACCCCAAGTTCAAGAAAATAAAGAGCACAAAATGAGAAGTGATTGGAATTTTTGATAGAAAATTCATTTAAAGGTTTAAATATCTATCTCCTTGCATATAAATTTCTCAATTTTCAGTAGTTGTGTTCATATCTAGTAAGGATCTACCCTAGATAGTGAATAAATGATGGGATCCCTCCAAACCTTTCAAAAGATTCATCATTGTGATATACTTAGCTAATTTTTTTTCAAGAAGAAGAAGGGGTATAATAGCAATGATGGGTTGATTCTATGGATAACCCAATGCATAGTGCTTGTGGTTAAGTTGGGTACCCATTATTCATGAATTTATTGATCACATAACCATGTTCAACTAGAGATATATTAATTCAAGCAATCTATCTTGAGCATTGAAAAAATATAGAATGCCAAAACCAAAAGAACCAAAAATATTATATATCACATTTTATCTCATGGACTTATTGTATATTTTTACCTTGTACAATTAATTACTGCAAATAGATTCTGAAATAAAGTAGAAAAGATACAATGACACACACACACACATTACACAAAGATTTTTCCCTGGAAACCCAAACTGGGAAAACCAACAGCTTGTTTAGAGCTGCACCTCTAATATTCTATTATACATATCCTTCATTGTTTAAAATGAAATATACATATAGGATCCCGTGACATCTAAACCCCCAATCCATTGACCCATATTAGTCAACAATCCTATTTTCTTAACCAGAATTAGAAAACCATCGGTGAAAGCCATGTGCCACAAAACCACCAAAAACAGATGTAAAAACTATTAATTTTTTTTTTTTTTTCGGGGTCTAACACCTTGGAACCCCCTTATAGGAGCCCTCCCCCCCCCCCGACCCCACCCGTCGAGGATCTCATATCAATGTACAATAAATGGGACCAATATTTCAAAGACTATGACACAAACCCAACACTTATGTGTGCATGTATTGATTTATCTGGCCTTACTAAACCTTAGTCCTTGGACATAAAACCAATGAATGTCTACTACCAACTATTGTGAAAATAAAATTATGCATGTGAATATTATGGTATATGTGATAAGGCACTAATGCCCATATCACAAATGATATCTCGCAAATAATTTTTATGGTTAATTTGATATTCCACCAAAGCAATAATTCTAATCAACGATTCATGTATTGAGGAGAAGAGGAATTGCATTACAGAATATGGGTTAACCGAGCCCCCTCATACACTTCCCAAATATGTACCCAATATGTTGGTCATCCATGAGATCACCCACCAAAAAATTCTATAAGGGGTTGTGGTGACTTTAAAAATGAGATAAAATAGAAGGCTTGGCTATATTTCCCATCAAAATTGACCATTATGAGTTGGAATATTTTGTAGATTTTGAATGAATAAATTAAGAACTAAATGCATATCATTTTTGAACTGAACAATTTAAGGTGCATGATATTTTCTCCATGGTAAACAATATTGCAAGTATTAGAAAAACACATAGATCTATTCTCATCAACACCTCAAGGAGAAATAATTGTACATAAGAGATAAGAACAACATATAGGTCAAAGAAAAGAGAGGAAATAAGTTACATGAAGTTTCCAATTCAATGGATTCATGACCATATAAAGTCCCAAAGATAACTTTTGGAAAATTTATCAAAGTCCAACATCATCGACTAGAGGTCAATGCAAACTCTGATAAGAGAGGTTTCTTCAAGAGATACACAAGTATACACTTCTAGGGGAAAACGTATGCAGAGATACACAAGTATACACTTCTAGGGAAAAATTATTTAGATGGATGTTGGTGGCCTCCCACCTATTCCAACTGATTCATTTTGGCATTTTTCCAGTTTGGTAGTTTTGTTTCCTAGTTTTTAGGTCCCTGACTTGCGGGGCCGTTTAGAGGCCCTAAACAATGTTTTTAGGGCTCACCATGATCGAAAATAACAACAAAATGTGTAGACTTCCTCAGATAGACCTTTCCAATGGTCTATCGTGCGCCTAAAACGAAGATCATATGCAAACATTACGACCCCGGGAAGTTGATGTACTAACTTACCCAAATGGGGCCCACATGACTTTTGGCGCTTCATCTTCTAGGGTTAGGTTTTTGCATGTCTAGTGTTTTTGACATTCCTGTTTATTGTAAAAAGGCCTTCAGAGCCTCATTGTAATCATATTCTTGCAAATGAGCGCAGTCGTCACATCTGTTCTCAAAGATAAGCCACCACCATTCCAACAAGCTTGTTTTCCACTGCATTTTACAGTTTCAACTTATTTCCTTATTGAGTAGAAAACCAGTTTTATGGTATCTCTGTTATTCTGTGTTAAGCATATTTTAATAATCTGTATTCATTTCATTCTTCTCGTAAAATCTAGATTAGTGGTATAAGAGTGGTCTGCTCCTTGTCGCCTTAATGCATGTCCCCAATGAGGTCAGGGTACAAATAATTGGGTCTCGAGCTTGTTTCTCTTAAGGAAAAAAGATCTCGCACGCCCAAACGACCTCTCATGGCATGAAAACATATGATAGTGTCTCACTATGACACGCCATGGAGTGGTTGTGTTGAGTGAGAACAGAACCCACAACATAGTCTGAAGCATCTGTCTCGATCTCAAAGGGATGATGCAGGTCCGGTAATGAAAGTACTGGGGATGAGCACAAATGTTGCTTCAATTCATCGAAGGCTTGTTGTTGGGATAGGCCTCACATAAATTTTTCCTTACCACCACCCCTGGTTACTTGGCTGAGGGCCCATGCGATATGAGAGAATCACAACACGAACCTGTGATAGAAATTGGCGAGGCCCAAGAAGCTTTGAAGCTCAGTGAGTGTGGTTGGGGCTGGCCAGTGACAGATGACCTAGATCTTGGCTAGATCCACATGCACACCATGTTGATCAATGATGTAGCCTAAGTAATGGACCATGTCCATGCCGAAGGAGAATTTTTACAAGTTTGCATATAGTTTGTGTTGTCGCGGGGTGTGCAGAACCTGCTGAATATGTTACAAGTGTTCCTCCCAAGTATTGTTGTATATGATGATGTCATCCAGATACACCACTACAAAATTACTGGTGAAAGGTCACAGGATATCGTCGATCATCCTCATAAAAAAATTTGGAGCATTTTTCAAACCAAAGGGCATGACCAACCATTCAAAAAGACCTTCTTTTGACTTGAAGGCGGTCTTCCATACATCTGTATGTTCTATTGGGACCTGGTGGTAGCCATACTTCAGATCAATCTTACTAAAGTATTTGGCCCTCGTGAGCTGATCAAGGAGATCGTCGATTCGGGGAATTGAGTACCGGTTACGGACTGTGATTTTATTCAGGGCTTGGTAATCAATGCATAGTCTCCAAGTCCCGTATTTCTTCTACACCAGTACGATTGGGCTCCCACAAGGAAATGCAATGGGATGGATGTGCCCCTTGTGGAGCAGTTCTTGGATCTGCCTCTTGATCTCCTCATTTTCTAATAGAAAGCGACGGTAGATCGGCCCATTGGGTAGCGATGAGCTTGGGGTTAGATCGATGGGATGCTTGACCTGGAAGTGCAGACATACCTCGGTAGAAGAGGATAATATATCTGAGTATTCTTCCATGACCTTATGCACTTTATTCTGTTGTGTGGAGAGATCAGCCATGGAGGCCTTGGATGTGGCTATGATCTTTCACTTAATCTGAGAGAAAATCACGAAGAAGATAAGTTTCTCGGTTTGAGAGATGACCTTCCTACATTTCTTGGCAGAGATTAAGGAAATAACACTAGGAGGGACTGCCTCAGGTATCCTGTACAATTTTATGTTCAAAGTAATAATAACACTACGAGGCCTAGAATCATATACAACATGATGTTTCCATAAATAAGGTTGTCCCAAAAGAACATTACAAACTTTGAGAGGAGAAACATCACACAATACCTCTTCTTTGAAGGGCTTGATGTCGTATGAAATTCGATACTTTTGGTTGACATGGAGATGGCTTCCTTGGTGGATCCATCCAATGGTGTAGGGCTGCGGGTGCAATGTTTCTGGCAGGGCCAACCGCTTGATGACCTCTACTGATATGAGTTTCTTATGGCTACCGCTATCAACGATGAAGTGCAGTGGGGTGCCTTTTACCCACATCTACGAATGGAAAATTTGCTCGCCTTATTCTTGCTCATCTAGTTCACCAGGCTAGAGCTTGGTGGTAGCAACGGTGGCATTGGGTGTCGCATCAATGATCTGTCTTTCCCTTTCTAGTTATGACTTAGATTCAGAACTCACATTTGATTTAGAGGCTTTCAATTCGGCCACCAACGAATGATTTGAGATTCAATCAATAGTGTTATGCCAAGGGCTCTTATGGAAGTCGCACCACTTCTCAATATCATTCTTTGTCTTTTCGGTGTCCTTATTTGATTGTGGCTTGGACTAGTTGTCCTGATACTGTCCATATTTTCTCTATCCTTTGTTCTATAGGTTAGGGTTTCCCTTTCCTGGYTTTTGCTGCAAGGGGTTCCYAGGCCCAAATTGTCACATCTTTTGTTTGAGCTTCTACTCGATTTTGATGACATATTGATAGGCCGCACCCAAGGATGAGATGTCCAGAAATTCCATTTCGGTCTGGATGTATCTAYGTAGAGCACTGCAATACTTGAGCACCAGATGTCACTCTAAATCTTTGATACCCAGCTTGGTACACAGGGTATGGAAGATAGTTGTGAAATATGGCACTTCTTGGTCTCTTTCTTGCCRCRGTGTGGTTCATTTGGTATACAAGTCATCATAAATTCTGACAGGGTAGTATTTCTCCTTAATAGAATCCTTGAAGGATTCCCAGGTGGCCATGACTGTAAATAATGAGGGTTCCTTTKTTTCATTTTTCTCACAGAAAGTTTCCCACCAATCTTTGACAYGGGGAACGACTTTGAGGAGTGTAAAAGTACTTTTTTCTCTATTTGMAAAGTTATGGAAAGAAAAATACCCTTCTAGTAGATTCAACCACTTGTCTACAACATCTGCATCTATCTGACCTTCAAATATAGGAATATCGAAGTTGATTTGTACCTTGAAGGGTGCGGCGCCTCCGATTGAGGAATATGCATCGCCTGTTCGTAGTCGCTGAAGGATTTGAAAGAAACTATCCATCATCTGGTTCCTCTGTTGTGTGAGGGATTCCTTAAGAAACATTTTTAAAGGATATCTTGTCTCATGATATTTATTTTCTCCTGCCATGAGAGGTCATTTGGGCATGCGAGAGATTTTGTCCTCTAGAGAAACAAGCTCGAGACCCAATTCTTTGTACCCTGACCTCTTTGGGGACATGCATTAATATGACAAGGAACAGACCACTCTGATACCAATGATCTGGATTTTATGAGCAGAATGAAATGAATACAAATTATTAAAATATTCTTAACACAGAATAACATAGATACAGTAAAACGGGTTTTCTACTCAATAAGGAAATAAGTTGAAACTGTAAAATGCAGCAGAAAAAAATCTTGTTGAAATGGTGGTGGCTTATCTCTGAGAAGAGTTGTGACAGTTGCACTCATTCGCAATAAGATTATTACAATGAGGCTCTGAAGGCCTTTTTACAATAAATAGGAATGTCAAAAACCCTAGACATCCAAAAAACTAACCCTAGGAGATGAAGCCCCAAAATTCATGTGGGCCCCGTTTGGTTAAGTTAGTACATCAACTTCTCAAGGTCGTAACTTTTTCATACGATCTCTATTTTAGGCGCATGGTAGGATGTTGGAAAGGTCTATCCGAGGACTACACATTTTGTTGCTATTTATTAAAGGTCATTTTCGACTGTGGCGAGCCCTAAAAATGTTGTTTAGGGCCTCAAAACGGCCCCGCAAGTCAGGGACCCAAAAACTAGGAAACAAAATTGCCAAACTGGAAAACTGCCAAAATGAACTAGTTGGAATAGGTGGGAGACCACCAAAATCCATCTAGATCAAAAAAGTATGCATGAGATAGATCCCATTGCCACAATTTATGCACAACATGAAAATAGTTGAGCCCAAACAAGCATCAATGACAAGAAGGAGAAATGGTATCCTTAGAGTAGTAGTCAAGTACTATATAGGAAACAAAAGGATGTGTCATTGGAGGAGAAGACGATATAGGTTTCATATTTGATTCAACAAACCAAGTATTGGAATAAAAACCAAGTATTGGAATACAAACTTGGATGGTTGAGTATTTTCATTTTCAATTGCTAGAAGAAGAGGAATTTGAGAGCGGATACTAATCTTTAATGTTAGATGTCAATAATCATAATATTAAGAAGATGTCAGACAAGAGGAAAATGTGTGTAGGTGTGAAGTTAATCATACAAACAATGGAAGAAGTTGTCCTTAATAAAAAAATATGTGCACCCACTTGCCATCAATGCATCCTATATTGCATTGTATGAGATGTCCAGCGGAAAAGTGAAAGATATGCACAAAAACATCATGGCCAAATATATTGATATTTTCCATCTCAAAGAATAGATCAATATTCAAAATACCATCTATAGTATCAAATCTGAAGTTGTTGAAGTATTTACTTCTTTGGGACATGTTCTCTTGAACTTAGTTATTGAATACTCTAATAACTTTGTGGATATGGATGCTTTTCAGATCAATATTCAAAATACCATGTCTAGTATTAAATCTGAATTTTTTGAAGTATTTACTTCTTTGGGACATGTTCTCTTAAACTTAGTTATTGAATACTCTGATAACTTTGTAGATATGGATGTTTTTCATGACTGGGTGATGGGATATAGTATGACCTTGATTAGAAGTTCGCCAAAATTTGTTAGTGACGATTTCAATTAATTAAATGTAATATGTGGTAGGAATGGTATGCATCGATCCTAGATGGAGTGCCAACTTGGTAAAAATTTGAAATCGTGGAATTGCAAGCTCAATTTTCCTCTTAAGAATATAAAATGAAAAGTGCACAAGAGTTTTCTAATATATTGTATGGAATATCTCACATACTATTGGATGTGATGATGGTAAGGAACATGATTTAACGCCCTCACTTATGCAATACAACAAAACCCTATCATTGGCTTCCTTTTTATCCTCCATTTCTACCTCCATTTTTAGTTTTAACATGTGTTTTTTTTGCTTTCTCAAGTGAAATTGGAAGCAATTTCATGGGTGGATGCTAAATTTGATTCTATATGTAATGAAGTTATATTCCATATTTGTTTCCATGCATAAAAATAAATTTTCTGCTAAAGTCAATGCTTGTACTGCAAAATTTAGCATCAAGTTTTGATTTTTTAAAACTAATTACAAATCGATGCTAAACACATTGCAATTAGTAATGACTTTAGTGTCCCATACCGATTAGATTCTCGGTCTTAAATATGACACTAAATATGTTGATGTGGGAAATGGTTTTACTGTTGATTGGTGCATTTACATGGTGTCCACATGAAAATTTGCATAAGGATGATAAATGCATGGAAAATGGAAAAACTTTAGTGTTCATACATACATGTTTTACTTATCCATGTGGATATTGGTGGCCACCCACCTATTCCAACTGGCTTATGTTATCTGTTTTTGTTCAACACGTTCTTTTGTACTTCTTTGTAATTATGGGTTCTACACTTATGGGGATGTTTGAAGCCCTACACATCCTCCAGATGGATACTAGAGGCCTCTCGCCTAATCCAACTATCTTTATTTTTATGTTTTCATGTCAACAATTCTTGTTGTACTTCCAGGGCCATTTTGGGGCCCTAAACATTGTCTTTTTGGCTCGCCACAGTAAATATGTAGACATAGTCAAAGTTTGACAGCGATGTGCAGCTCTCTAAAGGACCTCTCTAATGGGCTATCACGCTCCTAAAACGAAGATCGTATGCAAAAGTTATGATCCTGGGAAGTTGAGGTACCAACTTACCCATAGGGGCCCACATGACTTTTGGCATTTCACCTTCTAGGGTTAGGTTTTTGGATGTCTAGGGTTTTGTAATTCATGAGTAATATCAAAAAGGCCTCTAGAGCCTCATTGTAATAATTTTTCTTAGAAGGATGCACGTAGCAGCCACATCTCTTCTCAGAGATAGCTACCACCATTCGAGCAAGTGTTTCAATTCTGCAGTTTTACAGTTTTAGCCTATTTCATTTAATATAAGATATTGTTCATTGGATATCTGTGTTATTCTTCATATCTTTGTGATTATTTTATTCAGTCTATAATCAATTCGTTCCACTCCTAAATCTAGATTAGTGGTATTAGAGCGGTCTGCTCTTCATTTGTTTTTCTTCGTGCATGTCCCGGACAAGATCTGGGTACAAGAAGTTGGGACTCGAACCAATCGACCCATTGCAAGATTGGTCACGCCGAGCTAGACAACAACCCATGGGGGATGAAAATAAAGATGATGGAGTAGGAGATCCTATTAAAATGTTGCTTGAGGAAGCCCTCACGCAACAAAGGAATGAAATGATGGAAAAATTTGTGCATATTCTTCGACGACTGTCTACAGGAGAAGGACTGATAGATGCAGATGTTGTAGATAAATGGTTGAATCTACTCGAAGGGTATTTTTCGGTCCACGATTTTTCCAATAGGGAAAAGATCACTTTTTCACTCCTCAAGGTCGTCCCCCATGTTAAGGACTGGTGGGATACTTACTCTGAGCAAAGGGTCGTAGATGAATCTGCAATATTTGTGGTGGCCCCTACATGGGATTTCTTCTGGGACTCCATTAAAGAACAATACTACCCTGTTGGAAGCTATGAGGACCAATACACTAGATGGACCACCCTGTGTCAAGAAAGGGATCGGATAGTACCAAATTTCACCAATATCCACTTGGATCAATAGCAGAAGTCATAAGAACCTGATTTCAGCAGAGGTCATCAAGCGATTGTACCTTCCAACAACATCGCACCCACAAACCTACACCATAGGCTAGCTTCCCTAAGGAATATATCTTTGTGTCATCCAATAGTGTCATATACCCTACAACATCAAGCCTTTCAAAGATGAGGTATTGTGTGATGTTGTTCCCCTTGAAGTTTGTGATGTTTTTTTAGGACAACCATATTTAATTTTTGGAAGCATCATGTTGTGTATGAGTCTATACCCTGTAGTGTTATTATTACTTTGGGTAGACAATTGTACAATATACCAAAGGTAGCGTCACCTACTGCTATTTATTTAATCTTTGCTAAGAAATGAAGTAAGGTCATTTCACAGACCGAGAAGTTCTTCTTCTTTTTGATCCATGCTCACAGTAAGAAGAAGGTTGCTGCCACATCCATGGCCTCTACATAGAGCCTCTCTTTGCAGTAGAAGCAAGTGGATGAGATCGTGGAAGAATACAGATATATCTTCTCCTCGCCCACCAAGGTACCAACGCACTGCCAAGTCAAACATCAAATTGATCTGACCCTTGGTGCACCTCTACCTAATGGACCATTCTATCATCGCTCGCTAATGAAAAAATATGAAATCATGCATCAGATCCAAGATATTCTTCAAAAGGGGCACATCAGACCAGTACCCAATTCCCAGGATTGATGACCTTCTTGACCAACTCAAGGGGGGAAATTTCTTCAGCAATATTGACCTAAATTTTGGCTACTGCCAGGTTCCCATTGAACCAACTGATGTATGGAAGACAACCTTCAAATCTAAAGAAGGTATCTTCAAATGTCTGGTCATGCCCGTTGTCTTAAAAAATGCACCAACCACTTTCATGAGGTTGATGGATTATGTGTTGCAACCCTTCACCAAGTCCTTTGTGGTGGCATATTTGGATGACATTCTCATCTTCAACAAAACTTGGGAGGAAAACATGCAGCATATTCAATAGGTTTTGAGCACTCTATGACAACACAAGCTATATTCCAACTTGGAAAAGTTCTCTTTTAGCATGAACAAGGTCCAATACTTGGGCTACATTGTTGATGAGAACGGGGTACATGTTGATCCAGCTAAGATCCAAGTCATCCTTGTTTGGCTAGCCCCGACCACACTAACTGAGATTCA
>ML779713.1:110417-130500 GCA_009831015.1 Picea engelmannii | reverse complement strand
GGCATACCATAGTGAGACACTCTCAAATATTGTCCAAAAATAACCCACCTATGACAAGGAAATGTATTCCATTGTACAAGCCTATCATCAATGGAAACATTACATTCTGGGAAAGGAGATAATCATCCACACTAATCACAAGCCTGTGCATTTCATACAGACATAGGGGAAATTGCAAAACAACCGCCATCAGAAGTGGTCCACCTACCTGCAACAATTCCATCTCAACATCAAATATAAGACAAGGATCTCAAATCGTGTCACTGACTGCCTCATTCGACCTCATGTGGCTGCACTCACCACTGTACTCCATTCCCATAGACATGAGGCATTTGAGTGGCCCAAATGTTATCAACAAGATCTAGAATTCACCACCACCTATCAGCTCTTGGGTACAGGCACAACTATCACTGATTTTCACATTTAGGACAGACTATTATGCCATCTGGGCCATCTATGTGTTCCTACAAGTGAGCGTGCAAAGATTATCTAGGAATACCACTACAATCGAATGGCATGACATTTTGGCATGGAGAAAACTGTGGCCATTCTTAAAAAACATTTTTATTGGCCAAAACTTCGACAGGACGTCGACAAGTATATTAGATCTTGCACTACTTATGCCATTGCCAAGCCAACCATAAAGAATCAAGGATTATACACCCCTCTTCCTACTCCTGAGATGTCTTGGTAATCTATCTTAGTGGATTACATATCTGGCCTTCCATCCACCAAGAAAGGAAATGACTATGTATTTGTGGTCGTTGATCAGTTTTCGAAGATGGCCATGCCTACAAGAATAATATCACAGTGGAAGATACTGCCAAGATCTTGTTCAAATGATTGTAGGTCCACTTTGGGATACCACAAACCATCATCTTTGATCGATACAGTAGGTTCCCCAACACATTTTGGTCGAGTCTCTGGTCATTGTTGGACACCAAGGTCACTAAATCCACTTCTTTCCACCCCCAAACAGATGGCCAAAAATAGGTTTTCAATCGAATGATTGTGCACATCCTGCACATGTAAAAATCTAAGAATCCACGTACATGGGATGAGAGTCTCCCCTATGTTCAACACAATTACAACAGGGATCTCCATAGCTCCATTGACCATAGCCCATTTCAGGTGGGGCTGGGATTCCAACCCTTGGGTCCCATGGATGTTGCACTACCTCTTACCACCACACATACATACTCTTCCCATGTTCATTCTGAGACTCAAAAAGCCACTAGATTCATTGAGTAGATTCAACACATCTGCCAACAGGTCTGAGGGATTTTTCAGAACTCCAATGCTAAGTACAAGCAATGCCATGATCAACACAGGGTACCACACCAATTTCAGGTTGGTGACAAATTTTGGTTACATTTGCAGAAGGACCATCTCACGGGGCCCCATCAAAATATTTACCCACTTCTCTATGGGCCTTACACTATCACTAAGTTTGTGGGTAGCAATTCTTTTGAGCTCAACATTCCACCCTTCCTTGGCCTGCACCCAGTGTTCAATGTGGACCTCCTTCGACCATATTTTCAACCATTATTGGACACCTTAGAGATCGCAGAACAACTAACACCCACATAGCTCAACCTTGATGGCATGGAAAAAGCATCCGCTAATAAGATAATGGACACACATATCAAGGGAACTCGCTAGCAAAGGATCCAACTTTATCGGGTTGTCAAGGAAGGGAAACTCCTACACCAAGAAAAGTGGCTCACCTAGGGCCAAATCCAGCAGAATTTTCCTCACCTAATGGGGGAACTCGGCGCAATGGAGACCATTGATTCCTAAGGGGTTAGGATTGATCTAGGTGGATATTGGTGGCCACCCACCTATTCCAACTGGCTCCTCTTGTTCGTTTTTGTTTAACATGTTCTTTTGTACTTCTTTGTAATTGTGGATTCTACACTTTTGGGGTTGTCTGAATCCCTACACATCCTCTAGGTGGATACTGGTGGCCTCTCGCCTAATCCAAATGGATTATTTTTTATGTTTTCATGTCATCACATCTTGTTGTACTTCCGGGGCCGTTTTGGGGCCCTAAACATTATTTTTTTGGCTTTCCACAGTCAAACCGTAGACGAAGTCAAAGTTTGACAGTGAAAAGTGTATTTCTCTTAAATACCTTTCCAATGGGATATCACGCACCTAAAACTAAGGTTGTATGCAAAATTTATGACCCTGGGAAGTTGAGGTACCAACTTACCCATAGGGGCCCACATGACTTTTGGCGTTTCACCTTCTAGGGTTAGGTTTTTGGATTTATATGGTTTTGAAATTCATGAGTAATATCAAAAAAACCTCTGGAGCCTCATTGTAATCATTCTTCTCAGACGGATGTGTGTAGTAGCCACATCTCTTCATAGAGATAGCTACCCCCATTCGAGCAAGTGTTTCAGTTCTGTAGTTTTATAGTTTCATCCTATTTCATTTAATAGAGGATATTGTTAACTAGATATTTGTGTTATTCTTCATATCTCTGTGTTTATTGTATTCATTCTTTAATCATTTCGTTCTGCTCCTAAATCCAGATCATTTACCCCAAAAAAAAAGCACATTTACCCCAATACATGCCTAATAAGTCATAATGTTGAATTTAATTTCTATGAATGATGTGAATTGAACATGTTATCATCAATCTGACACCTTATAAGGACTTTGATGTTGGGAATTAGGTCTAAGGGAATCAATAATCTATGTTATAGATCAATCACTATGTCAAATGTAAGTTGTCGATATGTATGGTTTTTAATGTGTATTCTTGGGGATATTTGCAATTTTATGTTAGATTTCATTATGTGGTAAGTGGTAAGTTTCATTCTATGATTTTCAAATTTTGAATGATTTTTGTAAGTGTTTATTAGGTCATACGTCTGACATCACTAATACAATATGTGGTTGTAGGGTTACTAATTTTCATTTTTATAGCCCTCAAACCTTTTGGTTAATTTTTTTTGTTGGTGCACATAAGCTTTTTGCAGTGTGTTTTTCTGATTCGAGTTTACATATTTTTGTATCATATTTTTGCCATAGTCACACAAATATGATACAAAACTCCTACACCAAGGAAAGTGGCTCACTCGGGGCCAAATCCAGCAGAATTTTCCTCACCTAATGGGGGAACTCAATGCAATGGAGACCATTGATTCCTCAGGGGAGAGGATTGATCCAGGTGGATATTGGTGGCCACCCACCTATTCCAATTGACTCCTCTTGTCTGTTTTTGTTCAACACGTTCTTCTGTACCTCTTTGTAACTGTGGGTTCTACACTTCTAGGGCTATCTGAATCCCTACACATCCTCCAGGTGGATACTGGTGGCCTCTCACCTAATCCAACGGGTTTATTTTGTATGTTTTCATGTCAGCACATCATGTTGTACTTCCAGGGCCTTTTGGGGCCCTAAACATTGTTTTTTTGGCTCGCCACAATGAAACTATAGACAGAGTCAGAGTTTGATAATGGAATGTGTATTTCTATTAAAGACCTTTCCAATGTGATATCACGTGCCTAAAACGAAGGTCGTATGCAAAAGTTACGACCCTCGAAAGTTGATGTACCAACTTACCCATAGGGGCCCACATGACTTTTGGCGTCTCACCTTCTAGGGTTAGGTTTTTGGAAATATACGATTTTGGCAATCATGAGTAATATCAAAAAGGCCTTTGGAGCCTCATTGTAATCATTCTTCTTGGATGGATGTATGTAGCAGCCACATCTCTTCTCAAAGATAGCTACCACCATTCGAGAAAGTGTTTTAGTTCTGCAGTTTTATAGTTTCAGCCTATTTCATTTAATAGAAGATATCGTTCACTGGATATCTGTGTTATTCTTCATATCTCTATGTTTATTGTATTCATTATATAATCAGTTCGTTCCGCTCCTAAATCCGGATCATTTACCCAAAACAAAAACACATTTACCCCAATACATGCCTAATAAGTCATAATGTTGAATTTAATTTCTATGAATGATGTGAATTGAACATATTATCATCAATCTGACACCTTATAAGGACTTTGATGTTGGGAATTAGGTCTAAGGGAATCAATAATCTATGACATAGATCAATCACTATGTCAAATGTAAGTTGTTGATATGTATGGTTTTCAATGTGTATTCTTGGGGATATTTGCAATTTTATGTTAGATTTCATTGTGGTAAGTGGCAAGTTTCATTCTATGATTTTCAAATTTTGAATGATTTTTGTAAGTGTTTATTAGGTCATACGTCTGACATCACTACTACAATATGTGGTTGTAGGGTTACTAATTTTCATTGTTATAGCCCTCAAACATTTTGGTTAATTTTTTTTGTTGGTGCACATAAGCTTTTTGCATTGTGTTTTTCTGATTCAAGTTTACATATTTTTTTATCATATTTGTGCCATAGTCGCAATGCTTATAATTATTAAAAAATATAATGTATTGTTTTACATTATGGTTACATCGTATTGGAATTGATTGTGCATCACACGAGTCGATAATGTGTCTCTTGAATCATTTTTGCATCGTTTATCATCAAAGTAGAGTCTTGTTCATAACCGTATAGCATCCTATAAACATTGTCATGATGTTTTCAATAAAAAATTACATTTTATGAAATTGTTGTCATATTTGCAAACAATTTTGATGCCATTCTTCCAATTCCGATGCCATTTTTCCTTGCTTGTGTTATACCATGGGAAATGGAAGGGACATATTGAGTGGTATTTTAGATGAATCACACTACTTTCACATCCTCTTGAAGTTTCCTCTGAGAGATACAATACATTACTCTACCCTCTCTTGGAGATGGTGATTCCTTTGGACTTTACCCCTCCATATTGATTTCTCCCATGGAATTTTTAAATATATTATCTCTCAAGAAAAATAATAACGAATACACACAATTGATAAAATCCTTTTATTTCATTCGACTCAACTTGAATATCTTTCACTAGACAGGTTTTCAACTAAGGATTTCTATGAAAGAAACATTTACAAATTGGTTGGGAAATGGATTCATTTTGTAGCTTGACAAATAGTAAAACAAATTACTCTAGGAGGTATAACTTATGAAGGTGAAGAAATACATGAACATGAACACAAAGGTATTCCAGTAGATGTTCGGAAATCTCTCTTTTCGTTCAATTTCCTCCCATGTTTACAGATTCATTTCTTTAATCTCATAAATCTATCCATTCATTTCCATGGTTTCAAATACCTTATAACATTGTATCTATATTCTATTAAAATGAGTGATCACATAATTGAGAATCTAGTAGAAAATTCCTCTCTTCTTAAAACAATGGCAATTGTCAGTTGTAGAGGGTTGAGAAATTTGAAAATCTTGGTAGTCAATCTCAATTATTTACAACCTTTTAGTTCATAGAGACCCACAACAATGTACATTTGAATTTCACTATTAACCTACATTTCTCATCAAATTGCAACTCCATGCACCAAATAAAATTCACATAAGTGACTAAAGGAGTATTGTAGTGAAATGCCAACACTTCATAACTAGAAGTAATTTCATCTTTGAGTCAACTGCTAAGTGGATGGAGCGTAAATGGTTTGGCCATGCTTCATATGATTAATATGTGAACCAAATGAAAAATGTTTCTTCCTTTTGAGTGAAAAAGAAACTAACAATCAATTAATAGATAGGATCCCACTAGAGAATTTTGGCAGCACACAGGACCCAACTAGATGCCCCACTTTGAAAATGGTTAGCTAAATCTATTTATATTATTCTCTCACAAAAAAACATCTCGGGGATATATTTGTTTATAATTTCTCTTAGAGTGAATATATAATCTCTCGTGAATTTCAACGCACAAATCCTTTGGGATTTAATAAGAAAAGGAAATTTATATAGGGATAATGTCTTAGCATCATTGTTCATGTAGCCCTCATTAGGAAAATGATCCCTCATTTTCCTAATTCCAAGTTCATATGCCTAATATATGAAGTGCATAAGTTGCATGTCTCCCGGGGCCAAATTTCATAGTCATGACTTAATTGATTAGATTAGATTATGAATTAGAACTAAAGATAATAGTGTGCTTTGTTATGATCAGGGAAAATTTTAAGGATCCACTCTTTTCTTAAAGTGTATAAACCTTGGAAAATCTTACAAATTCTTAAAATGAAAACTATAAAATGTTTGGTGATATTTTTGAAAAAAAAAACAATTTTCTAAGGATTTTATATTGTTTCTATAAAATTTTGGCTAATTTTAGCATAAAATAATTTTATCCTATAAAATTTGGGCAAATAAATTTTCAAAAAAATGCAAAATGCAAAATATTATTTGGGAAAAAAACATGAAAAATTATCCCATGGGTGAAATTTAGCCCCTAAAATTTTCCCCAGTGATGATGGAGGACTATTTCATACCTTTCCAATGGTATATCATATGCCTATTTTTGACCCATGGTTGTTGAGAATAAAATGTCACAAGATCGAGACTAATTTTAGGGTAGCACTTTGGGGGTAGAGGTTCACACATTTAAAAGTGATATTTTTAGACACCATAATAGAAATTTAGAGTTTCTAGGCTATATATTACCTCAATACCTTTCCTATGGCATATCATTTTCCTTGTTACAAGATTGGATGACTGACTTAGAGCTATCACATGTCTCCAAACTAGTTTCAAGGGTGTGGTTAGGGAAACTTACCTAGCAAGTTTTCTAGGTAGATGAATAAGTAGGTCACAACTTCAAATTAGATTACTAACTTGACATCATTACATTACTCATCAATACCTTTATAACCATGTTTCATTCGTTGAGCGTTCTTCAGATAGATTTTTCTTATAACATCGAGTTCACTCTTTTGTTGAACTCAACCAACTCATAAATAACATAATTTAGCATTTTTCTACATTGTCAAATAATCAAAAACCAAAACAAAGAAGATTTAAAACCCTGATACTCACAACTATATATATATATATATATATATATATATATATATATATATAATTTTCACTATTAACCCACATTTCTCATCAATTGCAATGCCATGCATCGAATAAAATTCACATATGTGACCAAAGGAGTAGTATAGTGAAACACCATCACTTCATAACTAGAAGTCATTTCATCTTTGCATTACCTTCCAAGTGGCTGGAGTGTAAATGGTTTGGCCATGCTTCATACAATTAATATGTGAACCAAATAAAAAAAAAAATCTTCATTTTGAGTGAAAACACTAGTAATAAATTAATATATAGGTGTATATAGGATCCCACCAGAGAATTTTGGTAGCAGAGAGGACCCAACTAGATGTCCTACTTTGAAAATGGTTAGTTAAATCTATCAATATTCTCTCACATAAAAACATCTTGGGGATATATCTGTTTATAATTTCTCTAAGAGTGAATATATAATCTCGCGTGATTGTAATCACATGAATACTTTGGAATTTAAGGAGAAAAAATAATTTATGTACGGATAATTCCTTAACATCATTGGTCATGGTAGCCCAAACACCCCCCACAAAAAAAAACACAGTTTACTTATCGGTTCCCTCCAGAGTTAGTAATGACCAATTTGTAAATAGTAGGCATATGGCTTATTTGTTTCACCAATACATATCCTTTGCACAATTAAAATTCAATTGATTTTTTGTAGTTTTATCCAACTAAGATTAGTTCCTTCAAGACTTAATTATAAACATGTTTTCCTCGAGGCTACATTTATTGAATGCTCTATCTCTTCATAGATTCCTAATATGGATGATATGCTACCTTTCTTACGACACCAACAAATAACTAATTGTGTGTATTGTTCAACCAACACTTTGATTGCCATTAAGCAATTGAATGAGAAATTGTGTTCATCCCCACTCTTACCACCCAAAAATAGTAATTATAATAATGCTTATTATTTTTAATAATGATTATTAATATTTATAATAATAACATTTTTAAAACAAATATTAATGATGATAATAATAATTTTTAATATTGATTATAAAAATTATAATTATTAATTTTTAAATACTATAACTATTATAAAGATAATACTATGTATCTACTCTTTTATTGGTCTATTGTGGATTTCTATCTACTCTTTTTTTGGTCTAGAGGATTATTTGTGGTTATTTTGACCTTATTGTACCATTTTATATTGACCTTGGTTTAGATTTGATAAGGTTCCCAAAAAAATCCCTTTAAAACTATCAACCCCTCTGGAAAACTAGAAGGCAATGCAACACACATAGTGTATTGTGTAGTTCCACTCGAGATAGCTTTGGGTGGCTGCAATACTCAGGTGTTTACAACCTGATACTGAACGAGATTTGTGGTTCAACGTTGTAATCTTTATTCATTTAGTCTAGCATCTAGTTATAACATTCATTCTATACATGCATGTGGAATACCATATCTACTAAGTTACTTCATTTAACTAACATTCATCGATTAATCAGACATAAAGACACATACATTCAGTCGCACAACATAGTGATACCGTGGTTCACCCCCTCCTAGGATATGTACACAAATATCTGGCTCTTAGGATTTTATTATAGTTCATAATTACATCATGTCGCACGTGGTTACAACCTTAGGTATCATCCCTTCCATAGGCTTCTCGATCCTTGCGAGGTTGACTAGATCGCACCAGGCTCCTCAACCTGTGATCTAACCTTGGGATCGAGTCACTCACTATTCCCCCAGCTCACCAGCTTAATGACTCATATAGTTCTTACAACTCTCCTTCCCTTTGTCTATCCATGAGTGTTCTCCCTATTGGCATCCCCCCCTTTTTGTCACCTAAGTACTACTTATTTATATCCTCGTCTCACCAACCATTACAATGAATTAAAAAAATCCTAACCCTAGCGTCGTTAGGTCTTCCTTTCATGTGCACTTCACCTGCTTCTCTTACATGTGTTTCTTTTCCTTCCAGCTGTCTTTTCCCTCTTGCATGATTTTCCTCCAAAAATAGCCTTTCTTCTTGGCTAGGCTTGCACCCAACATGCCCCCAACACTAGCATGTCTCTCATCCCGAGCCACCTAAACTTTGTGTGCTTCTTCGATATCTCCTACGAGAGACTACAACTTCTTTGTGAGTTCCTTTGCTTGTGTTTGAGCCTGCATGGTATTCTCCTTGAGTGCGTCCAATACCTACACTGCAATCTCGTCATTGATCATCTCTGCGCACTCTTCCTGAGTTTGTGCCATATTCTTCTTTGCGTCTTTTGCCTGCACAATGACCTCCACTGCCCGCTCTTAGAGAGGTTCCATTTTAGTTTGGTGCTCCTTCTTCTGTGTCTGTGCGACTATGAGTTCTTCCTACAGCTTCTTCAGATCCTATGCTCCTTTGATGCGCTCAATGATCGACATCATCTTCTACCTCTACTTGAGGTCCTAGATAGTTGCACTTATCTTCTTCTCTTCCTGGTCCCACTGCTAGACCTATTGATCCTCCTCCAACTTCGTCCATAGTTGTGATACTTTGTCAAACAAGTCGGAAACTACGTTGACTTGTCACTCCATCTCCTTTATCTGTGTTGTTGCTTCATGCTTCCTATTCTCCCTCACCTTTGAGGGAGTGGTAGGTATGAGTTGTTCCCGAAGGTGCTCAATCTCCTGCATGTATTGATCGATTGTCTACACAATATGATCAATATTCTGCATCGTCATGAGCTTTGTTGTCTGCGCACTTTTCATAATTCTCTCATAGGCTACAACTAGTCCCTACTCCCGCCTATCCACGAGATCTTTCTCATATTTGGTCTCGATCTTGACCTACTCGAGTACCAATTCAAACTCTTCTTGGTTGTCCTTTTTCTGCTACAATTCTTTTGTGTCTGTGCATGTGCATGACTATACCTCCTGCGCGACGCTGACTTGCAGTTTATATAAGGCCTTAGCTGGTATCTGTGTCATTACCAACCCTATTTGGGCCAAATCATTCAAGGGTGTCTGACCCACAATTTCATTCATGCACAACATGCTGGGTGTGATGTGAAATGTCGAGCTCGACTGTGATGTCATTTGGATCCTATCCCACTCACTCAATCCATCCTTGGCTCATGTCTGTGATGTTGCTGGGACATATTCTATTCCTCTATCGACCCTCTGTGTTTCTATGATTTGCTCGAGGAGATCCCTCATGTCTGCCAGATCATCCTGCATCCTATCCCTTTGGCGGTGAGCTTCATCAAAGTCCTCCGTTGTTCGATATCGGAGCATCTGGGCCACGAGGTCTGCTTTGTCCTCCGTGATCGTGTATTCTGGTGGTGTTTTTTGTGCCTTAGCTTTCTTGCGCGCACCCCCCATTTGTATTCCTAGCCTCTTGGTATGGCCTTGCTCTTGCTGAATATCACTTGATGTGGTCCCCTATGTTGTCTTAGTCTATCTTTCCTATTCTTGTGGTGCTTAGGTGTTGTTCTTCTTCCCCGCATGGGTGCCTTTCTTGGACACACCCCTTTCTTCTGTTGTGTCAGGTTCTGACCTATCCTTGGATTCTTGGGCACTTTTTTTCCTTCTGCAGGTGTCTATTCCTACCCTGCCTCTACCTCCTTATTTGCGAGCATCTCCTAATTTAGGATTGGAATCCTCCAACCATCATTCTAATCCCTGATGGCCATTACTATGTCCTCTTCCTTGATGCAGTAGCACAGTTGTAGCCATTGGTTGTCGGGATCCTTCCGTGCTTGGATCGACATTGTATGCCTGGTCACTTTGAATTTGTCTAGCTGGCCCTGATATTGTGCGACCACCTCTCTTGTAATCTACCAATTGTTGGCGATGCTTTCCTACAAATTGTTGTAATATCCTTCGAACATGCGTGCATTTGTGCTTTTGGTCTTGGGTTATGAAGTGCTCCCCAATGATAGGTATTGTGTTGCATGGCAAGGATTGGATCTCACGACAAAGAATGAATACTTAGGCTCCTTCCATCCGACCAAGGTGATTAGGACAAGAAGACATGAATAGTGAAATTATGTCCCCAGGTCCTACGCGTCCTTGCAGTCTTTCAGGAACATATTAAACAAATACGGGGCCCAACTAAGTGTGGTTCCTTCCACACACTATGTTGCAGCTGCGACAACCCTGACATAAACTTCCTCCTTGCGGCATTTCCTCAGTAGCTTGCATGCCATGATTTTTGTTTCCATCCTTGTCGATGCATCACTAATGCGCTTAATTATGATTCTGCGTGACCCTCTTTCTGTACCATACTTCTTATTCATTTCCTCGGTTAGTGCCTTATCCTTCATGTTGTCATCAAGGAAATGCACGGGTGTTTCCCCCCATGTTGGAAGCCCTGTGATGTATGCAATGAGATCCACGTTTATCGAGATGAGTTGTTCCAGCCACAAGTATCCTCCGTGGGTGACTTCCATAAGCTACTTGACGTAGTTGTTTTCATCACAACCCCTCCCAAAGTGCAGGATGTCCAACAAGCCTAGAATCCCATTTTTGGCCAGTCCGACTGCCCACTGTCTTGGTTGGTTAATTGGTTCGCCAAAGGTTACTAAGCCCACAGTTTCTAGGTAAACTTGCTTGGAAAAATCTAGAAACTTGTCCATGTTTGTCACATTGTGGTATTAGTACCATAATTTTTCCACGTGTCCTAACATGTTTCCCACGACATGTACACCATACAGAATGTGCGACAATACTATGGCTATGGTGGCTTTCTTGCGCAATGATCTTGCTACTGGTTGTTTTCCCTTCTGTTGTGGTGGCTGACTCGAGGTTCCAACCTCCATTGTTCTTTCTTCTGCATACTCCTCTTCTTATCCAATGACATCTTCCACTGTGCCCTCTTTTGGATGTTTCAGTGTGGTTGTGGGTTACCTTTCTGGCACGACCGTTTTTGCCTAGTTTGGGACCGTCCCATTGACCCTCGAGGCTTCTTCCGGGTTTTCAGGGTGCAAATGATTGCCTGCATCCTGAGCCTACTGGCCCTGTCCTATTTTTGGCATATCAATGTCCATGCCCAATGGTGTTGTCTGTTGGGTTTCCTCCACTACTGGTGTGGGGCTTCTTGGTTCCATGTTTGGCGACAGGATTTCATCCAAGTTGATGATTTCTAGAGGTTGATGTGGTTTATGTTCGCTTCCCTATGGCTACGGTGGTGGTCTGACGTTGCTTCAAGGTCATATGCAAGTCTGGCTTGATGCTCCTAGTTTGGATGGTGCCATGGTGGTAAATGTATTCTCCGTCGAGTTTAGTGGGCTCTGTAACCTTTGCAAACTTGTTCTTTTCTCTGTATACTCTATCACTCTATGATTTTCTCAATTTCACAATAACCCTTCCAATCCTGGCGTGCTTCCCATATATAGAAATTGGGTGAAACTTCTTAGAGATGTTACCCAAGTTGCGTTTTGAATGAACTGGCACTTCCCACGTATTTTCCATTGAATTCACTTGTCGTCTCCAGTTGGCGCAATTAATTCAACGTCCCGTTAATCATTCTTGTCATTCAATTTTGATGGTCGCCACTTGTTGGTGCTTATTTGTCGTACCCACCATTTTCGTTGTTTCTGCCTTTTAGTGACCATTGGTCCTTTCTCCGTTGTGCTATCATTTTAAAGTGTGCATGCTCATTCTCTTTTTTGCGCGCTATGCCTTTGTTTCTATATTTTGATTTCCGGCGCGGTAACCCCTCTAATTTTTTTTTTTCCTTTTTCTTTTTGTAAGTGCTAGGAGGTCGATTGTCCCTATACAGCTTTAGTCGACTCCCATTGATCATCCCTCTAATTTATGTTCCTCCTAAATCCTTCAACTGTATAGCTCCCCCATCTATGACATTCTTTACTTCATATGGTCCTAACCAATGCATTCTGAGTTTTCCTAGGTGCTGAAGAGATTTATTGTCATACACCAAGACTAAGTCTCCTTCCTTGAAATTTTTCCTCTTGATATGTCTGTCATGCCAAGATTTGTCCCTTGCTTTCTATAATTCTTGGTGAAACCCTGCTATAATTTTATCTTCTTCCATGATCATCAACTGATTTAAACTTTCATGTATTGCACCTTGCTCCGTTATGTTTGTAATTGTTGATACGTGTAGACTAGGTACCAAAAACTCTAATGGAACCACTGCTTCTTCTCCATACACCAACCTAAATGGTGTCTGCCTGTCAACTTCTTGCATGTGGTCCTGTACACCCACAATACTATTGGTCTCTTCAAGTCCCAATCATCCCTATTAACGTTGCAGATCTTTGTCAATGCGTTCTTGAGGATTTTGTTAAAGACTTTCACTGTTCCATTTTATTGAGGATAATATGGTGTACTCTTTTGATGATAAAATTCAAACTCATCGGTCATAGCCTTAATAGTGTTGTTAATGAAGTGAGTGCCTTGGTCACTCATCAAAATCCTTGGGCAACCAAATAGAGTGATCACTTGCTCAAGCAGGAAGTGTGATGTTGTATTTGCACTGCAATCTTTTGCTAGTGTTGCTTCTGCCCATCTTGTCAGGTATTCTGTCGCAGTGATAATGTACCTCGCTCCTGACCTTTTTGATGGTGGGTTAATTGGTCCCACAAAATCCATTTCCCATTTGTCGAATACATGTAAGGTTACTTTTGGTCTTAGGGGCATCTTATCCCTTCTATTTGGTTTCCCAACCCTTTGACATACATCACATTTATGTAAGTAGTCCTTTGAGTCTCTATGAATGGTTGGCCACCATAGTCCTGCGTGCAATACCTTCTGCGCAGTAGCTTTTCCTGCATAATTTCCTCCTGTTATTCCCCCATGCGCTACTGCTAAAATCCTTGGTCTTTCATGTTCTAGCACACATCTTCTTAAGATGATATCTACACCCATTTTGTATAAGTGTCCTGCAATCAATCGGTAGTCTGCAACACTGACTACCAGGTTTTTCTTCTGCGCAGTGTTAAGTTCATGCGGTGCAATCCCTGTACTGAAGTATTGGATGATGTCTGTGAAGTATTCATCGGCTATCTGGACTAAAAATAGTTGTGCATCAAGAAATTTGTCCTCTAGATTCGTGGGTTCCTCCCCATTAGTGATCCTCGACAGGTGATCAGGTCCTATGTTCAACTTCACTGATTTGAATATCACTTCAAAGTCAAATTCCCAGAACAACAATAACCATCTACAAATTCTCCCCCCCCCCCAACATTGGCTTGTTGACAACGTATTTGAGTGTTGAATGGTCTGTGAACATTTTGAAATGTTTTCCCAATAAATAATGCCTGAACTTTTGAAGCACGTAGACCATAGCTAAGCCTTCCCTCTCTATGGTATTATAATTTTTCTTCGATTCTGATAGTTTTCTGCTAGCAAATGCTATAGGATGGTCCAATTCTCATGGTCCTCGTTGTGCCAGAATAGCTCCAAGTGCTATGGATGATGCATCTACATTGATGTGGAATGTATTTTCCCAATCGGGGAATACCAATATTGGTGAAGTTACCATATTTTCTTTCATGGTGTCCAATCTGTGCTGACAGTCCTCATTCCATTGAAACTTGTTGTCTTTTCTTAACAATTTATCCATTGGTGCAATGATCTACACATACCCCTTTATAAATTTCCTGTAGTATCATGTGTGCCCCAATGTCGCTCTCAATTGGAGGACTGTTCTTGGTGATGGTAAGTTAACAATTACTGCAATCTTGGCAGGATCTACTAGAAAGCCTTTCTTGCATACTATATGGCCGAATAGTATCCCAAAAGGTGTTCTGAAGATGCACTTTTTGATATTTAACGATATCTGGCACTGCCTACATATTTGTAACATCAGCCTCAAAACCCCTACATGGTCTTTCAACAAACTATAGATTGTCCAATCGTCCAGATATACCTCTAGAAATTGGTGGATAAATTATTTGAATGCAGCTATGACTACTTTGGAAAATATTGTTGGTGCATTCTTCAGTTGAAACGACATGACTGTATACTAGTAGGATCCCCATTCTGTGGAAAAAGTGGTCTTGTATCTATATTCCGGTGTTATATTGATTTGATGGTATTCTAAGAATCCATCAGTGAATAAATAAGCTTCATGTTCTCCTACATTCTCCAACACCTCATTTGCGAAAGGAGTAGGGAACGTGTCATGTAGGCACACGTCATTCAACTTCCTTAGGTCGAAACATATTCTTATCCCCCCTTGTTTCTTCTCCTGAACTACAATTGGGCTTACCCATTAGGACTCCTCTATAGGTTCTATGATTCCTACCTCCAACATCCTATCGATTTCATATTTGACTTTTTTCTTATAGATTGGATTTAGTCTATATGGTCGTTGTCTGATCGGTCTTGCCTTAGCTCTGGGTAGTATCTTCATTTCTCCTAGATATATTTCTATTCCTTTCATTTCTTTGAACGTTGTTGGAAACAGGTCATTGTACTCGTGCAGTAACTCTATTATGCTTTCCATTGTTTGCCCATCCCAGTAGTCCCCAATGCTGGCCATTTTGGGATTCTCAATTGTCCCAATGTTGACTATATTCACCTTGATTGACGCAACAATTAATTATGATTCCAGAGGTGGACCTTCCACTTCTCTCTCACCTTCAACTTCCTCAATCTGAATATCGTGTGGATTGTCTTCATCTAGTGCTTCTTCCTACATGTGGTAGCATGATAGTAGTTCTTTTACTGTTTGTATGTTTTGTTGTTGTTCTTTTCTCATGAGTTCAACTTTCAATTCTTTAATGAATATCGCCCCTCTGATTTATTTAAGTGTTATGTCTATGTTGGGGTTCTCATGCTCAAATGAGAAAGTTAATGTGAATTTTTTCTATAATACTATCCAACTCGTAGTTCCTCTGTGTAGTTCCAGGTCTGTATACTAGTTTTCTTGGATGCCTTCTAATGTGTGAAAAAAATGATGAGGCCAGTCCTCCAGTGGTGTCATTTTCCATAGCACTCTACACTTCTCCAAGTGTTCTGTTGGTGCCCCTTGTCCATCATATTTTTGCATCTATTTGCTTCCTTGTTCTGTGCCAAAACTAATGCGCAGTAACTGCTTACATTGGTACTAGTCTTTAATTGTTTCTTTGTATGCACCCCACCATCTTGCATGTGTTTCCTTGAGTGCTATATCTAGGGATAAGAGCCTCTGATTTCCTACCACTTCATCTTCGTACTGTGTTAATAATTATTCTAAGTAATTCACCCCATGGAAGCTGGGAGGTTCCCTTATCTCCATACCTACCCATCTCACTGCGCGATCTATTCTTGCGCATATTCTTGTGGAGACTTCGTGTAACATCTACTGCCAATTTTCTAAGCCCGTATTTGAGTCTGACGCACATGAGGCAATGTTTTTCCAACTAAGTACTCCATATTCATTTGGGTTCATGTAATATTCATCTCATGCAGTTTTTTTGTACAACTAGTTAATTTCCTCCACGTCTAAGAAAGTAGGTTCTACAAACCTTTCCCCTTCTGATGGGTCCAATGGCACAATGACTCTGTATTATCGTGACTCAAAGGTCATATTCCTTGTATTTAATTTGATTATGGAATGGTTATCAAACTCCCAATCCAAGCCAAGCAATGCCGGATAAGGTGTTGTGCCGTCCATTATCTCGATTACTTTGAAGTCGGATTTAGTCCACACTCCATCTAGATCTATTGTCACCCCTTTTATTCTTCCAATTGGTAGGACTCTATGTTGATTTTCTAGTTTCATATAAACATGTGAAGATCCTAATGTGGGTTCTCCCATACATTTTCATGTATTTTTAGGTAATATATTTACTTCGGATCCTAAATCCAGTATAATATCTCCCATGTTGAAATCTCCAATGTTGGTGTTTAGTCAAAATTCCATGTTTGTTTTTCTTCTTGTATGCAAATGATTAACTGTTTTCTATTCTAGATTTACTTCTATCTCTATGCTACATATCTATAGCATATTTTGTAATACTTTAACAGAGGATGGATCATTTAGTAGTCTAACACATGATTGCAAAAAACCCTTAATCATACTTACTTGTCCCAGTGGTTGTGTTTCTTCGGTGTGATCCAACGATGGAGGTATCTTGTACGGTGGTATTTCCTTATTATACTGCACAGTTGATGTCGATGCAATGTATGGCTTCATGAATTCTTGTCTTCACCCATTGGTGTTGTATTGACTCTTGTCTTATTGCGTCGTTCCCTATTTTAGCTCCTCCCCACATAACTATGTTGATGTTTCTTCCTTCATCCCTCGCTTCTGCTGAAATCCACTGAGCATTCTGATTATTCTGATTTCTCTTCTCCTGGATCTTCCCTAATAGTGTTGGACATTCTTTCGTGTCATGATCTGATGCACGGAAATACATACAGGTTGTTGGTGGAAGTGGACATTCTCTTGCATAGTGTCCTAGTTGTTGACAATTGTGGCATACCACTGGTCCTCTACCTCTTCCAAAGCCTACTCTTTCTCTTCCTCCACATTTGTAGCCAGCTCGATCCCCTGGCGGTGCATTGTACTGAGGCACCTGTTTATACTGCGTGGTATTATAGTGTGGATGCATGGTATTATATTGCGGATGTGCAGTGTTATATTGTTGTTGCGTAGTGTTATACTTCTGTTGTACAGTGTTGTACAGTGCTGGTGCTTGGTTAAACTGAGGTGTGGCTTGCCTAGTCATCATTTCTTCCTACACCCTATATGCATCTGATGTTATTTCCCTCATAAGGTCCATGGTTCTGTAATCTTTGTCATCATGGCCTATTGACTTGCAAAAGTTGCAATATGAGCTCTTCGGTACTTTCTAGTACTTTTACATCATTGGGAAGTGGTATGGATCATGACCCTGTTTCTTACAGATCTCACACCATAGTCCTCCTGTTAGCAATGGGTTTGGAATTCCTGCTGCCATGTACTGCACCAATGTTGGACATTCATTCTTATGGTTTCCTCCTATCCTACTTGTGGTACACCAAACGACTTCTCTTTTGTCTTTACCTTTCTTTTGGTTTAGCTGGAAGATTAAGCTCTTTAGATCCTCCTTTAGCTCCTCTATGGCTGTATATTTTTTCTAATATTGGTTCTCTTCCAGTTGTAGGGCTTCCTGTAAAGCCTCTGCCTGCGTATGAAAATTTTGTTGTCACAACAGATACTTCAAGTGTGGTAGCAGTGAATTGAAGAACAGATTCCTATGATGCATATCTGTCATGACATATTTTAGCTTTGCCTTTAGTCATTTGAATATCTGGTCAATCTCACATACAGATTCTCCCAGTTTATGTCTAATCTTGTTCATGTATTGATCCTTTGAACAAGGCTTCTGGAACTCATTTATCAACATCTTTTTTATATCTCCAATCGTTCTGGTTGTCCCTGGTGGATTGTTTGCAGCTAAACTCATGTACCAATCCATTGAACAATCTCTTAGTGTGATAGATAATTGTGCAAGTTTAGTGTCCTTGTCTATGATCTGTTTTGCTTCCCATATATTTTCACAGATAAAAAGGTGCTTCTCCTGGTCCTCCGACTCCTCTCCTTTGAATTCTGGTAACCTGATGGTGGGATCATGTCCTGCCATCCTGAATGTTGAACTATTACCTCCACATGGTGTGGATACTTGACTACTACTTCCTGAATTGGCTCCCCCAGTTATTGTTCCTTGTGTATATGTACTTCATGTTGTCTTCCTTCTCCCGAAATTCGGTTGTCTAAATGGTGGTGTTCTTCTTGGTGTGTTAGTCACACATGGGTTTATGGGTTCCACACTGATACTGATATGGATAGGAGTTTTTCCTTCTATTTCCTCTCTTGGACCTCTCGTCTTCCTCTCATATGTCATGCGCAAGATTTCCTCAATATGCTCCACAACCCGGAGATCCTCTACCTCCTCTTCATCACTTTCCAAGCCTTCCCTTGCGGATATGACTCTCTTCTTGGTGTTTACCTTATATTGGTAAGGTACTCCACTATGCATATTTCCAGTTGTTTCCATGGTCTGCTTTATCTAGTATTCATCCATCATAATTGTGTCCAAGGCCTCCTCCTTCTTTCCTTTATCCCCTTCTCCTTCCATTTCTCCCTCTCTTGTTAGTGCTTCCCCCCTTCCCCCATGCACGAAGGGAAGTTTAGTTGTCTGACTCCATCATCATCACACCTTTGTTATATAATAATATATTAATGGAAGTATATAATGATATGATATACCTACCTCAAGGTCCCTTCAAGAACTCTTGTTCATTTTCATTATACGACTTCGCTGTATCTACTGCAAATTTTGTGATAAAACCTGCAACAATGTTGTCTAACCAGAAATATATTGCATGTGTAAACTTATTATCAACTCGTTGTAGCTACATGATATCTTCAAGATTCCACTCTAGTTGTCTGATTCAATTTGTAGGATGGTTTTATTCCAATCATTTTATCCACTCCTGTAATACATGCGGGAAATCACAGAAAAAAAACTTCATGCAAGTCACTGAATACGTACTTGTCCAGGTATTTTCATGGTGTTAACTTCAAATTTATGTTATCTTTCTGTGCAAAGTGTAGCTCCTTTGTATTCAGCCAACTCTCTATCTCCGCCTTCATTGGATTCCACAGTCTCAACATTCCCTTCTAGATTCTCATTCTCTCAATGACTCATTGTCCGATTCAACATTCTTTTGACGCGTATTCGCCAAATCTCACCTACTCAATCCCATTTTCTTTCAAACAACCGACAACGGAACCATTTGTTGGTTTGATATATACTCTTCTATTGGTCTAAATGATTCTTTATGGTTATTCTGACCCTACTTTACCATCCTATATTGACCCTGGTTCATATTTGATAAGCTTCCCAATGAAATCCCTTTAAAATTATCGACCCCTCTGGAAAACCAGAAGGCAACGCAACACACGAAGTTTACTGCGCAGTATCACCCGAGATAGCTCTATGGGTGGCTATAATACTCAAGTGTATGTAACCTGAGACTGAGCAAGATCTGTGGTTCAACGTTGTAACCTTTATTCATTTAGTCTAACATCTAGTTATAACATTCATTCTATACATGCATGTGGAATACCAAATATACTAAGTTACTTCATTTATCTAACATTCATAAATTAATTAGACATGAAGGCACATACATTCAATTGAACAACACAGTGTTACCATGGTTCACCCCCTACT
>ML779713.1:65732-101103 GCA_009831015.1 Picea engelmannii | reverse complement strand
AGCGAGCCTCATCGCACGACTAGGAGGAGAATAGATGGCAAGGGGAAGGATGGTACAAAAGATGACATGACAAGAAAGGGGCCCACATTGGTTAAACACAGAAAGACAGAGGTTGTTCGGATTTCTTATGCACCGTTGATCCAGGCGCTCTAATTGCAGCCGTCGGAAAGATGTGTCCTCGATTCTGGACCCCCCCCCCCTTCGCTTAAAGGTAGAAAGGCAGGGGGGTCTGGAATCACCTTGCACGTCGTTGATCCGGGCACTCCGATCGCAGCCGTTGAAGAGGTGCGCCCTCAATTCCAGACCCCCCTGTTTCGCTTAAAGGTAGAAAGGCGGGGGGGCTCCAGAATCCAATGTGCGTTGTTGATCCGGGCGCTCTAATCCCTACCATCCAGATTTGATTTTCATTTAAACATAGACGCATTTGCACCCCAAGCTTAGGACAAGTGGGTTTTCTACCCATTCCTTTGCATTTTACCCCCCTCTACAAGAAATGTCCCTAACAACACACTTCACCTGCTTCTCTTACACATGTTGCTTTTCCTTCCAGCTGTCTTTTCTTTGTTTCATTTTTTTCCTCCAAAAATAAAATTTCTTCCTTCCTAGGCCTACATCCAACAACCATTGATTGATTTTTAAATGAAGTTATCAATGGTAAACTTGATGCAACCATAACATTTATAGTGACAGTTAAATGATACATAGTGACTGAAGATGACATGTTATTTGTATTAGCGTCATACTACATGACACTAAAGAAACATTATGATGAGTATGAAAATACAATATACATTCAAGGTAGTGGAGAGAATTAACTTTAATGTTATTTGACACAACAAATTTTCTTAGTGTTATAACAATCAATGCGTAGATGATGCTAAAGTGATGAAAAAAAACAAACAATGTAAAATCAATCTTTGTGCTGAACTCAATGAACATTTAACATATAAGATAAAAAGTTGGAGTTCCCTCATTTCCTTTTCACATGAGGGTTTCACGTGGATCTACTTAGCACTGAAAGGGATTTGTGGGGAAACTAAAGAGGATAAATAAAGGGATATTTGTGGTGAATCATTTGATATCTTGGATTCACATGGAATTTTTTTGTCATTTTCCCTCGATATTTTTGAAATTTGTATATTTAAAATAAAATGGGATCTGGGTTTTGTAGATGGGATTTGAGTTTTAAAGGAGGGAATGTGATTTGGGATTTGGATATGTAATTTTTTTTTTCCTTCCATTCCCCCCATTTGTTTTTAAAAATTGCATATTAAAAAAAAATGAGATTTGGATTTTGGAGATGGAATTTGGGTTTTCCTTCTTCTTATCCTTCCTCTCCCTCTCCTTATATCCCTCTTCTCCTTCATCTCCCTCTTTCCCACTTTGTCTCTTTCTCTCTCTCCTCTCCTTCCTATTAATCTCTTTATCTCTATCCTCTCCTTCATCTTCCTCTCTTCCTCTAATTCTCTCCCTTTTCCTCTCCTTAAACTCCTCCTCCCTCTTCCTCTTCTCCTCTTCCCCTATTCCACTCATATTTTTCTTCCCCAATCATATCCCTCTTCCTCTTTTTATTTACCCCTCCTCTTATTTTTATTCACCCTCTCCCTCCTCCCCCTTTTACTTTTCTCTTCCTTTCCTACCACAGTCCCCTAAGTTCCCCAATTATATTAGAGAAACATCTACCACTATAATAAAATAAAATTTTAAATAGGATTTACCGATAATTTTCTCGTTGATTAACAAATCATGTGAGGGATGAAATAATTTCATGTTTGTTTTCAATTTTCACATGCAACTCTATCTGACTAATTTCATATCTGAAAATTTCTTCCTAGTGATCTGATAGTAAACCCTAGTTGTTATCACTAAAATATTTTACACTGGAATTATTGCCTAAAAAATATAGTAGCGGAAACAACAAGATCATAGATGAATCATAAACACACATGAAACACAAAATTTATGTTTTGTAACTTTATCAAATTCAAAAATTCTGAGGGAAAAACTAGCCCTCCCAGCCAATACAAATCCACCAAAAATCTGAGGAAAACCTTGTCCTCCAATAACCAGAAACATAAGAAAATCAAACCTCAAAAAATCCTTGGAAATTTCCTTTGTCCACAAATTTGTTGTAGACCACGTGTACAACTTGCTTATGTCAAATGTATTGTTGCTGAAATCAACCTATATAGACTTGCTCCTGCTTAGAAACCTTGTACGTATGTATGTGATTCACCCGCTTGCAACCTACATACATACAGGACTATTCCCACTACAACCCAAGTATACATGATTCACCTTACTGCAATCTGCATACATATGTGACTGTTCCCACTGCAACCCATCTACATACGCGATTTTTCCCACTGTGACTCATATACATGTACAAAATACTATATGGATAGTTCCATACAATTCACTCCACTCATACAATTTCTTCCTTCTATGACTGCCTCTCTCCTAGGCCAAATTTTCCAAAATTATAGGCATTCCCTCGATGAAATCACCAAGCCTCCTAGCAAAAGTTCTCACTCACTTATGCTAAATCCATACTTTCTTCACATACTCTACACAATGAAAATCTCACAATGACCTCTCTTCTTTATATACAAGTCTTAGGGGTCATCATAGAAGTCCCTCCATAAGTCAACATCAAATTAGGCTTTCTATGTGGGTGTGAAGCCCCTACACAAACCCACAAATCCCATAACCAATCCCATGAAGCCCCCACTCAAATCCAAGAGGTTTTTTACCAAAAAAAAAGTGTGATGTGGTTCTCATGACAATTCCCACATCCCCAACACCTAGGGAATGTGAGAATACCTTCTTGAAGATACAAAAATAAAAAATCCCTCTTATCAATGGATGTATTCACACCACACTCCAAAATCACCTAGAAATAACTATGTTTCCCACAGTATATCCACTACCAAAGCTGGTCTCTGATCCACCTGATTGGATGCCTCCTCTATCATCGAAGAAAATCCTTCTCTATAGTCCTCCTGACTGGATGCATCCTTCATCACTGAAGCAAATCCTGTTGTCTGGCATGGTCCATCCCTGTAAGACACCCTACTCCTAGAATCCTCCTGCTCCTGAGCATCCTTCCTGGCCATATCAACCCATGACACCCTCCCAATAGTCTTGGAATATGCCTCTCTCCCATCTAGACCTAAATGTAGACTCCCTTTGGATGAGTGATTCTCCCTCTGAGCATGTTGACTCCCATTGAAAGCCAACTTACTCTGCACTATCCTGAGAGGCTTATCCTCCCTCATGGATATTTAGGGATGAATACCTATGTATTATAGCTCCCTTTGAGTCTACACTACTAGTGGGTCTACCTGCCTCATCATTGGTGGAGTTACCTGCTCCCTTTGAACCTATTCTCTTGGTGGGGCCACCTGCCTCACCAATGGTGATACTACTTGCCTCACCACTGGTGGAGCCACCTGCTCCTCCTCATCTATCTCTCTACTATTGATGGAAACAAATATCATAGGTTGGCCCCTTAACCTATATAGGTTTCCCTTCCTAACTCCAAGAACCACTAATGATCTAAAGCTATATTGTCTAGGCACTAAAAACACATGTCCATCCTAAAAAAAAGTTGCATATCCCTATTCCTTGATCGATGAGGTTGAGAACACACTCTTGGAACCCATAACACATTTTCTACTTACAAAACATCCCCTGACTCCATCTGGAATGACACTATACCAGATCCATGCACTACATGCCTGGTCACCATGTCAAGCTCCTCGTACATACATGAGTCAAACACTATGAAGATCTCTAATAAATATTGTGCCATTGTTCCAATGGTTCTAACTATATATGAACCATGCAATCCTCCAAGGCAAGCATATTTCTTACCCAAGTCACGACAATCCAATGAACTTCTACCCAAGTCCATCATCCAAGTCACATGAATCTTCATGTTTATGCACATTCTACAATTGAACCTGTGTCCTCTTCTGAATAGTCCCGAGTTGTGAATGGACACTCAGTCTAGTCCATTCTAGACCACCAAAACTCATCTCTACAAGTGTCCTCATCCTCATGGGTCAAATGTATCATACAATGTCGCACCTCGACACACTATCAAGTGTTCAACCCTTGGCCCAATGAAGACTCTATATCGTCAACCTGACATACACATGAAGCCATCTCGTCTATACCAAATAAATCGAGATACACCTAATGAAAATCACTATGAAAAAACAATGGAAGTCCATCCAAAGAGTTGGAAAACTGCCACACAACATACTGCTATGAACCGATCTCTACGCCAATCCACCAGAACTCCCAACCCGCCACAACACCGAGCTTCAATAGTCCAAAAATATGCATGTGAACGATTTGCTCCATGTCTCAAATAAGAAACCATATAACCTACTACTACCTGCAACAGTCACTGTAGCTCCCTATCAGAGCTGTCATTTATGACCTGCCCAGAACAAGTACAAGAGAAAGAACAAGAACAACACTCTTCCAATGTTGTATCCCAAAATGTGTCTCAATATGATCCCCTTCTCTTAAGATTACAAGATATGAAACCATGTCAATTTTTACATGCAACTCTATATGAATAATTTTAGATCAAACAATTCCTTCCTAGTGATCTAACAGTAAACCCTAGTTGTATCATTGAACAATTTTACATTGAACAATTTTACATTGAAATTATTGACTGAAAAATGTAGCAGCAAAAAAAACAAGATCAAAGATTAATCATCAAACACACATGAGACACAAAAGTTTTGTTCTATAACTTTATCAAATTCAAAAATTATGAGGGAAAAAACAACCCTCCCAGCCAATACAAATCCACCAAAAATCTGAGGACAACCTTTTCCTCCAAAAACCAGAAAAATCAGAAAACCAAACCTCAACAAATCCCTGGAAATTTCCTCTTCCTACAAATCTGTTGTAGACCACCTGTACAACCTGCTAACATCACTTGTATTTTTGCTGATGTCATCCTGTATGGGCCAAATCATACTTAGAAACCCTGTATGGATGTACACAATTCACCCTTCTGCAACCCGCAAACATACACGATTGTGCCCACTACAACCTGCATATACACGACTCACCTTACTGCAAATCACGTACATACACGACTATGCCCGCTGCAACCCACATATACTCAATTCACCTTACTGAAACCCCTATACATACACGATTGTGCCCACTACAACCTGTGTATACACAATTCACCTTACTGCAACCCACGTACATATGCTATTGTGCCCACTGCAATCTGTGTATGCACTCAACTGTGCCCACTGCGACCCACATACATGTACAAAACATTGTACAAACACTTTCATACAATTCACTCCACTCATACAATTTATTCCTTCTCTGGTTGCCTCTCTCTTAGGTCATATTTTCCAAAGTTACATACATTCCCTTGCTGAAATCACCAAGCCCCTTAGCACAAGTGCTCACTCACTTATGGTAACTCCATACTTGCTTCATGCAATCTACACAATGACAATGTCACTATGACCTCTCTTCTTTATATACAAGTCTTAGGGGTCATCATAGAAGCCTCTTCACAATTCAACACCAAATTAGTCTTTCTATGTGGGCTTGAAGCCCCTACACAAACCCACAAATCCCATCACCAAGCCCATGAAGCCCCCACTCAAATACAAGGGGGTTTTTCACCAAACTAAAAGTGTTGTGTGGTGCCCACAATGATTCCCACATTCGAAACACCTAGGGTACGTGAGAATACCTTCCCGAAGCTACAAAAAACAACATTTGTGGTATTGAGTTTAGATATATTTTATTTTCTCTTCATGTGATAACATGTGAATTTTCAAGTTCAAAAAGTACATTTGGGAGGAGCATCACATCGTCACATTTTTGTTTTGCCTCATATTTTAGGTCAAAATTGAAGACAAGTGAGTACATAGTAATTTCATATTTCTGACCCCCTCCCCCAAAACCTAATCTCTACTATTAGTGAGAATATGTAATGATTGAAATTGTGTGTCATTATTTGAACATTATACTTTATGATTTTGTGCATCTCATTTTTTCTCATTCTCTTAAATTTTTATGTGAATGCAACTAATCATGCATGAATGATTCAAGAAGTAAGACAATCGTGCTCTAGATATCCTTATGTTGGTCAAAACCATCTTCCATGTCTCTGGTAGGGACACAAATTATGTTGATGATGCCACATTTGTCACTTGCATTACATAAGAGGCATTACAAAAGGAGGCCATTTAGGATATCATTCTTTTTTATTGCTTGCTTCTCTATAAATCGTTATATTAAACATATATAAAATACCTACATAACTATCCCCAAGGGTTAGATCATATGGTCTTGATGCAAGATGTTTGTACTCTCCCCCGAAGTTGGAGAGGTCACAGGCTCAAATCTCATGCTCCTTGGGGATACGATTTAACTTGCTTACCATCCATGGATCATGGGGAAGTATTTGATGTATTTTCCATGAATATTTCTTTTGAAAAATAAACTATCTACATAACTCATTAGATTTATTAGATATAGGATATCTACATAGCCTAGATTTGAAGGTATTTGAAGCTCATCCTTGAATGCAAGTAATACATTGTTTGTGGCATGGGATATTTTCATAAGAAGAAGACAAGAAAACTTGCAGATCCATGTTCCCATTCGTCCCTTAGTTTCCAATCCTTGTTAATCAACTATGTCCCTATATATCCATGATTAAAATCTTTTTACATCAATTTGAATCCTTGTTTTTCAAAAACCTTTACTTTTTTCAACTCCAATTGTCAAAGAATAATTTTTTTTATATAATCCTTATATTCACACTTATTATATATTCCATTGATATATTTGGTGTTTAATAGTTCATTGAAAATTAATTTTTTTTAATTCATTGAATAGTCCAAGACCATATGCAAACTTGTCAAAAAGATGGTATTTATACTCTAGCGGGAGACAAGATCCATAATTGAACTTCTTTCTTTAGAGAAATGAGATACCATGTTTTATGTACTTTGTATTGATTGAAATTGTATGGATTCCTTAGTTGACATAGTTGCTAGGATTTGGGAAGAAATGTATAATAAACTAATGCTTTAAAGAAAATATGGTGACTTTTTTATCCAAAATTCACAACTCACTTGGAACTCTTCCAAATCGTTGATGCTTGTGTTTAATCAAATGATATTCAAATAGACCATGAAATTGGCCTTCACATATAATAAGATCCAATAGATTCTATAAGTTTCTCATTGTTGACTGATGATTTACAAAATATAAATAAAAACAATTTGTCATCGAAAACACTAGCTATTGAAACACGTGAAGGAAGAATTATCAATATGGGTTTCATCAATTCCGGGATAAGAATTTTATAATGCTAGAAAATCTTTGGAGATGCACGTTATCACCTATCCAATCCCTTTTTCAAATTTTTTTTATCAAATAGACTTGTATTATAACCTTATAGGTTCCAATATTATATAAGAATACAAATCAAGTATCTTAATCATAGACCATCCCAATTTTTTGTATAGGATTTGTGCCATCTAGACTTGAACCCATGCACAAACAAATATAAATATATATACACATGAATCATTTAAATTTTGAATGAATGTCAACAATATTCACTCTATACTTGAGTACCAACACTTTTACTAGTGTTTCTATTATGTCAAGTTCATTAAGAATTAATGTTTTTATTATGTAAAGTTCATTAAGAATTAGAATTAATTCTAGCGGATTGGTGCAAGTAGAAATGATCAGATGAACAACATTTCAACTAACTCCTCCAAATCATTTTTCTTTGTCATTAGCTTAGAAATATTCCATACAATGCTTAGTTTTTCATCTTTTTTCAATTGAAACCTTTAGTTCAACCTTTTGATCAACATTGTAACTACATCATGTGTTTAGTTCTTGGACTTTGCAAACCTCGATGAAAAACAATAGTATGAGGTCCTTGACAAGTTGTAATTACATCCTTTAATATTATTATATAATATTGGAAAATATGTATTTATTTTACAAAGAGTTCCATTTATAATTCTAATCATTACTTATTGTAGTATGTTTTATGTTGTAGAAAATCCTGAAAAGAAATTTGCAGTGTCTATAAAGAGTATAATAAAAAAAGAGAGACTATACCTAGATATGGATTATTTTCATTTAATGTAGTAGGGATCTATTTCTAAGGGTCTTGGTGACAATAGATTTGAGCATGTTAGCAGTAATATAATTTAACTCGCATTTTTTTTTAGTGAAATCTAGAATGTAATTGAATCTTATATAATATATTTTTCATGAACTTATTCATTATATGATGTGCATATTAATGTTTGAACACATTTCATATATATGGCATTGAATAAAGATGAAGATCTGTCTTGGTAGAAGATAAAGAAGAGGTAGACGTTATTGATTTTACAAGAAAGTTAAGAAAGTTGAGCTTGGGGTAATAAATAAGATATGCGTGTAGTGATTGATTTTTGATATGCATACAGTTATTTATTTTGATATGATTTTAACTTGTTATGTTTCTTTAATGTAATCTTTTACTACCATTGACCTATTTTTGTGGTAATTTTTTAGACATTGATAAACTTAATTGATTTTATCTTATCTTATGTCCAAGGACAAAGATCATGAGGGAATTGACAATAGTTTAATCAACTTCTGATGTCAAATTAATTTCATTTTCTTACATAAGTATATTTTTTCATGCAACATTGTATACAACGTTGGCATTCCCCTCGGTCATAGTGTATCACTTGTTTACAAGAAAAAAAGCTTACATTGTTATTTTATGATTTAATTTAAAATTTCATCTTAACAGATCGAGTGAATGTTGGTTTATCAACAGTCATATGACCTTTTGATTTTATGTGTGTGGACAAAGTGCAAGTGTGATTATTAAATCCAAGATATATGGCTCGTTTTGACAAAATCGTGGGAGTGTAAAGAAACAAAAATCAGTTACTGTGCAAGTTCAAATTGTTGCAGATTATTGGTCTATCATGGCGATGGAAGATTGTGCATCTCCAATCAGTTCAAAGTAGAATTCAAATCCTAATGAGATGGATAGTGAATCCAATATAAGTCACAAAAAGTATATAACATAAAGGCGAGAAGATTGCACAAGAAGGAGAGAGTGCGTAGCCTGCGCATGAAGGCTCTCTATTCTCATCAGATACAATGTTTCTAATGAATGACAGAGAGAGAATTTTATTTTGGAAGGTCGTGCAGCTTTAACAAAAGAGAGGTATGCTATTAATTTTCTTGGTATTTCCACATTGAAAGAATGATATAATTTACTTTTTCTATATGCTTTCCAAATAAGCAGATTAAGGAAGAAAGTGATAAAAACTTTAGGAGGAGAAAGTGAAGATATTTGAAAAATATGGCTATAAAGTTCAATCTCGTCAAAGTTCAATCTCGTCAAAGTTTGTAATAAAGTCTTTTTGCAAGTCAAGTTATTTTGAATCCTAACTCAAGTTGAAGTTGAGAGGATATTGATGTAAATATTGATGTAAAATTTAAAGTACAAGTATTCATTCATTGATGTAAGGGGCGAAGTCATGTTAATGTCAAAATTGCATAGTCAAGACAACTAAAGTTAAATTCAAGGAGTCAATGTGTGATTTGAAGTCAATTTGAGAGTCTAAGAAATGTTTATGGTGAAATAAATGCATGATCGGTGTTACATGACACCTTAATTTAAATTTATAGAGAGTATGTCATGTGATTCAAAGACATTGTTGTAAGTCTAGGTGGAAGACAAAAATCAAGTTGTCAGTGTAGTGGCATTTAGTCTGGCCAACTACTCTCACAAGTTTGAGTCTGTATTGGAACTAGTAATTCCAACAATAGACAATTTTTATTCAAAATTGTTTGCAAGAATAATTGAGTACCATACATTATGAATACATGAAGAATTATGCAAAAGACAAAATCATGATGAAGTGCAATAAGGAATGAAGTTTAGTAGAGATGATGCAACCAAAGAGAAAAGGTCCAAGTTGAATAAGGACCATAAATACCAAAAGATCAGTTTCAAAGGAAGAGACAACCTAAGTGAGGTATCTAGCAAGGTGAGAAAGACTTGTTGAGGAAAAAGATGTACATTGAGTCCTGAAGAAAAAGAAAGAAAAAAAGGTGAGCACATTGAGGCTTAGAGGAAGGTACAATAAACTAAGAAAGAACATGGGGGTTAGTAGAAGGAAAATTCTATTGGAAGGTGAAAGAAGATGTAGAATCCATGATAGAAGAAGACGATAGAGAAAGATGAAGTAGATGGACTCCTATGCGTGAACAAAATTAGCAAGAGGCAAGAGAAAAAGACAAGGACAATGAAGATATCAAATGATCCAAAATGGATCTAGGAGAGCCTAAAAATCAAAGTTGTCAGAATCAAATGAAACTAGCGCCATTGTTTCGGGCTCGTCACTCCGATTCCGACCATATAATTTTTTCCAAAAATGGACACCTTATGTGAAAGTTATCACGTTTTGATCGATTTCCCAAACAAACAAAAAAAACAACTGGTCAAAGTCAAGAGGTCATATTGTCGACGTCAACATGACGTCAATAGGATATGTGGCAACACAAGGAGGTGACATGTGTCACTCGTTTTTGGCATTTTCAGGGGCTTATGTGGACCAATAAAAATTTACACATGGCACTATACGGACACGACACGTGGCACTGTACGGACGCGATACATGGTTATATGGAACACTGACATGGCTCAATGACAGGATGACATGTGGCAGTATGGATGACAGGTGATTGTATAGATGCTGACATGGCAGGGTGACTGGGTAGTACGGATGCTGAAGTGGCAGGTGACTTGGCAGTACAGATGTTGATGTGGCACGACACGTGGTTGTACGGAAGTGATGTGGTAGGTGACATGGTAGCTGACTGTGCATGTTGATTGGGTTGATGAATTTGTGGTGACTGGACCATATGGGCCAATCACAGGGTGACACGTGGCCCAATCACAAGGCACCACATGGCACCCCGAATTTTGCCAATATTGGCTAGGTCAAAAACATTGTTCTTCCTCTGAGGGTTTCAAACCCATAACCTCCACACGAGCCACGTATTTGCGAAAGGGGGTGCACCATCTTGGCTAACCATAGGACTTAGCCCCTATGCGAGATTCTTGGTTTAAGTTGTGATTGGGCACGTTTTTGGGGATAGGCCCTGGTCAATGAGGGGGCTAGCCCGAGACTAAAGAACATGACCAGGAGCCAATCCATATGTTTAGAGCATGTGAGAGGATATCACCAGGACACATGGCCAGTCATACGACCAGATGTTGGGAGCTCAACCGGATCAAAGGGGGTTGGACCAAAGGACTAGGCCCAACACTTAGCCTTCGGCCATATGGCAACGCCCATATGACCAGGGGCCCGAGAGAAAGGGTTTGCACCCAAATATTTTGCCAATATGGGATTTAAAATTTATATTAAGATTTTTTTATGATTTGTATGCTGATTTGGGTGGATTTTGCCCATTTTTGGGGGATTTGGAGCCCTTTTTGAGGCCAGATCTTGGGAGGAAGTTGGGATAGGATCACCAACTCAAATCCTATATAAATCAGAGATTTTTGATATACCAGGAGGTTCAAGTTAGTATAATGATGATGAGTTTGTGAAGCTTGAAGCCATATTTATGCAGAGAAGCTATTGATGAAGTGAACTTTGGAGGCCAATTCCAGGAGCTACACTCAACCCTTTTCAGTGTCGTTAGTTGTGTTGGATTCTTGAAGTCGATCAGAACATAGCCAGACCATTTCTTAATCCTTTTGATACATTTATGATGTACGTTTGAAGCATTGAAGAGAAATAAGAAAGCCTCCCCCACTAAGACAAAGGCTCAGAGACGTAGGAAATATTGTTGAACTTCATTAACAACCTTATTGTTATGCATTTTTGTTATTTATGATTATATTATGATTTTCATTTCTTTATGATGGCTGCAATATTCTCTCATTAAGTTATTCTTCTTTCCTTAATTCCTAAATGGTAATTGAACACATGCTTAAAACTCAACCAAGTCTTTAAAGATCATTTTCAGATCAACAAAGGAATAAGGCAGCAGAAGCAATAACAAGGAAATAAAGCAAGGCAAAAATAAATAGTATCGAGCGTTGATGAAAAGCATGGTTTATATGAAAAAAACATCCCTAAGAATTTCAATGGTCCTTATTGAATATTGTTTTGATATTGAAAGAAAATGGTCTTGATCAAATATTCATACGAGGGATAGATTACCTTGAATTGAAAACTTTGAAATTATATATACCTGATTCAAGTGTTGATGTAAACCTGATGAGGCAAGAATACCCCCATAATTCGATGGTTTATGGTAAATAAAAAACCAATTTTCATGAGAGAGAACTTCTTGAAGGAAATAAAGAATTGGCAAATTAGGAGGAGAAGATCTACCATGGGAAGAACTATCGATTTAAGGCCATCCACAATTGGTAGAATATTTGAGACAGTCCACGATTTGCATAAATGTCGTTCTGAGGTAGACAGAGAGATTGCAATTCATGAAAAAGGGATTTGCATGGCTTAATAAAAGAAAACTGTGAAACAAAATTTTGTAGGATGGCAGCTAGAGCTATAGGAAGAGTGTGTTAGAGGAGTTGTAACATACCCATCCACCCACAGATTGGCCACACTATTTCAAAAATGCATTTCAAAGCTGATTTTGAATTATGATAACATTTAGTTAATAAAGAATCATGAAAGAACACCATAACAACACATGCAATAATCAAGATTCATGCTACAACATGAAATAATGTTTTAACATGTCATGCACAACAATAACTAGCAAACAAACACATTAAAGATACACATCTTAGAGATATCAATACCAAGGATGTTCCACCCAACCATAGACACTACTATTCCAAGTCTCAACAGTGGGTCACCCCTGAGCTAGGGTTATGAATCCCCAAGGATGGTTCTAGGGTGTCACTTAGCTTCCCAAACCAATCAACGCTCAAGCTCTCATAGGTTTCTCAAAATACAAAAATAAAAATTACACCATCTCTCTTCTCTCCATCCCACACAACCCAATAGAATGGACTCCCTTCTCTTCCACACAATCCCTCTGGATGTACACCTCCTTCCAGGGATCCAATGCACCCGATCAAGAATCTCCATGCTGATAATATTAGGATTCATAACTGTGAAAAAAACTTAACACATGTCAATGCATCTTAGACATGCAGGAATTAATTCAAGGCTAGAATGCACCAATCATTACTACAACCAACAAAAAATAGCCTCTTTCTCATGAATTCACCCCATGTCCCAATCCAAGAACAAGAATGTATGAGGAATGATAAATGAGAAACAATGAGTGAAAGACTGAACAAAATGAAGAGTGTGAACCCCCAAACAACTCAAAGATGGGTTTATATATTTAATTGGAAATCAAGAACCACATGGTCTTCCCCAAGAATCTCATGTAACCACTTCTCTCAATTAAAACAATTATGGGTAAAAAAAATATAATAAAAATACTTATCCCCTTAAGTCACCTCTCTCGTGGAATCATAGACCCCTATAACTCTTGTCCTTGCCTTTCTAGTAGCCAACACTGTATTTTATTATTAATAATGTTCACAACATTACATTTCCTAGGCACTCTGGCCTCTTTTAATTGTTTGGGCGCTCCAACCTTTCATAAAATAAAAAAATACATTATTTAGTCTGGTGTCTCAAAACTGGGGTATTAAGGAGCCAATCTACAAAAAACAATACTAGCATTGATGATATCATGGACAAGACTCCATGAAGAAGTATTTTCTTCCTTGGTAGTATGATGCAGGTGCATTAATTTGTCAAAGGCATGAGTAAAAATGTTTTTGAGTGAATGGTTGATGAACCATGTACGAGAAATATTTCCTATATAACCGACAGATACAACGGTTGGCGACCCATGTATTCCGGTGGACGGCAATTTTTTGATATGGACTTCAACAATATTTATGTTTTGTAAGTACAAGATAAAGAACGAAGAAGATGAAGACAAAGAAGATCGAGATGAAGATGAGACCAGTTCAAAGGACCAACAAAAAAGAGAAATGATTGGATCACAAGTGTTCGTTAAGGGAAAGTAGGAAGGAATAAATCCTATTTGTGATCATGAATAATGTCTAAATAATATGATGGATTTGTAATAATGTATACCAATTCTAGAAGTCTACATGAGAATAAGAGATGAGGAGAAATGAGAGAAATTATGGATGAAGATCTATTGAGAGATTCATGGAGATATTGTGGAGATAGTTATGGAGAAGGTTTAAACTAAATATCCAATTTTGACATAGTTGTTATGATCACCTATAGTTATATAAAGGAGCCATTTTTACAATAGAAAGGCAAACATGAACGTTATAATTAATTTAATTTCCCCTTGGGGGGTTTTTGGAGCATATACTCCCAGTGTCCCTTTCTTTCTGTATGAGTCTATGTTCATTTGCTAATCAATGTAATTCCATAACTTATTAGATTATCCAAAACATATTTCTATTTGTTGTCATCATTTTCGTCCTATAGGATTTTTATATTTTTCATATTGTACTCATGACAAAAGGTATCCTTGGCCATCACCATGTGAAGTACAAACATTTACCCTTGTAATTCCATATTTCTAAAGTGATATTTTCATCATCAACTTCATGCTCCTTTTATTAAAAAATTTCATCACTAAAATTTGGTTTTCCATTTATATTATTACTAAATCCATAATCATCTTCAACATCATTATCAATGTCCATTTATTTCGGCTTGTTTTGTGATCCTCCACCTATATTTTGTTAAAATTTATTTATTTTATCCATAATAATTGACACATTATAAAACACATGCCTTAATATTGGATCATAATGTATGAAAAATATCCATTTGAGACCTAAATTATCTTCATAGAAAATTACCTTCCCATGAACAATATACATATTTTGACCATATTAATAATATTTTTTTCTTTCACGTGGAAGAAATCATAGGAAACCTGCCGATGACTTCCAAACATTTCATGGATGGTAAACGAGGTAAATTGTTGACCCTGATTATGGGGCCTCTCCCCAGGGGAATCAAGATATTTGAACCCTTGACCAACAACAAGCATGAAACCTCACATTTGGCTCTAGACCAAATGAGCTAACTCTCGAGGCTTCCACATTAATAATATTGTTAGTGATTAATAATAAAATTTGAATACTTATTAAATTAACAACTAACAACTTATAAAATACCTTTGTTTCTTTTAGTTATATTTTGATTGATTAGAATAAGTACTTGCTCACAATGGATTTGTAGAACATAAGGCTCTTTTTTTTCTTTTCTTTTCTAAAAGGTAATGTGTGGAATCTATGGAAAAAAACTACTACGCATATCATTCCTTCATATCCTCTCAAATGGTTGATATCATCTACATTTAAATATACAAAATTTGAATGAATGGTAATCCAACTCAAAAATTTCTTGTATTTTCCAATATGAAGATTACTTTCAACATTGTTCTTGTCTTTTAAACTTACTCAACTTGTTTGTTTAAAATCAACCATGGTGCCATAGTCAAAGGATCATCTCTTATCATCTACACTCTCTACATGAAAATATTGACCATATGCCAACATCACTGGATATCTACTCATCTATGATAGATCATTTGTGTCAATAAATAAATAAAAATATGTAGAATTAAATAGTTAGTGGTCTCAATATTGCATTTAATAACTATTTTCTAAAATTTCAATCACACTTTTCTTTCACATCCTTTATAAATGTTGATCTCATCTTCAAATATGTTTTCATTTTCACTTGCAACATATATTTGATTTTGAATTTTTTCACTAACCCATTCTAGTTTTCAATGTTTTCCCATTCCCATTTATATCAGTGGTCAGGGGAGTACTTCTTAGGTGTGGCCTCTTAACTTGTTTCTTTGCTTTTAACACTTCTTCCCTTTTTATATTATACAAATAAATCCGTCGATTCATATAATTCATGAGGTATAGAATGAATTTCTTAACCACATCATGCTCGTCAACAACTTTTAAACAATTAAGATGTATTTAAAGCTCTACATGCCAGTCTATATTTAAAAATAAAATTTTCTATAGTAATTTTGAATTTGCCACATTCACCATAAATTTACTTACCAACTTGTAATTCAAGAACACTTGATTGGATTTTTTCTCCATCTACAATATCAAATCCACATTCTTTACCACTCAGTCATTGTCCATATTCAAATTATTTACCAAGAAATCCACATAGGAAGAAAAACGGTTCATTTAATACATATCATTCAACCATGTAACCATCTAGATGTGGTTTTTTCCTAACATATATCTTTACTATTTTCATATACCTCTCAAAGAAAAACATCTACCTCATAGATACAACACTTTCTATTTCAATATCATTAACCATGTGTATAGGTAAAAGGAACTATAGTTTCATGAAACTTATAAGGACCTCCTCAAATACACATACATTTTTTGTAGTTTCCTTATTCCATCTCCATGGTTTGGATTTATGGATATCTTTGGATGTTTCCCACCTGGTATATTAAAAATAAATTAGTATAGATTTTATCTACATTTGAAACTCTAGATAATATATCTCTCACACACATATTTCATACCACATACCTATGTTACACTCAAAATTGGTGTTCCAACTTATTTGAGTAGACTTAGAGCCATTATCATTAGAAATTCCATTAAGAAACACTTTTTCGAGCCTCATTTAACTTAAAAATTAATTTATTTGGAATTATTCCTAAAAATAATTCTAAAATATTTATTTGGAATTATTTCTAAAAATAATTCTAAAATATTTATTTGGAATTATTCCTAAAAGTCGCTCTAAAAAACATCTAGGACACTTCCCAAGCTATATTTTAAATCATACACTTGTAGGACCATAATTTCTCTTGCCAACTAATCTGAACCATGTTTGCATTATAAAGGAGATATTCTTGGTGAGATTGAACACTTTTGGAGCTTGATATCTAACACCCTTACGTCAATATTGGGATAGATCTTGGTAACCTTCCCTTGTTGTCCTTGTTTGAGAGAGTTTCCTCGACTCTCTACTTAGATATTTCCTTGAGTGTAGCCTAGTGGATATACTTGGATCTACCTACCATAGAGACAAAGTAATATCCTTATCTTGAGGAGGGATTGTATACATGTGCTTGAAGGTAGAGGGCCTTAGATTCAAGTGATCGTGGTGATGCAACAATGGATCATGTATTTAAGCTTGTTTTAACACATAGTTTATTTTTCTAAATATATATCTATCTAGATCTACATTGCCCTTGCCAATTCCTTGTTATTTTTATTGTTCTTTCTTATTATATTTAGATCTAGAAATTGATATTAGATTTTTTAACTTGAAATCAACTTAGATTAATATCTTCATTGAAATGAATATGTTGAATTAGATAAAGTTTTTATGGATTGATTGTGCATATATCTGAAAAGAAATCTAGAGATACTCACCTGGATATACATCAACCAACGTTAAAAAGGCAGGTCTCTCTCCTCCTTATTTTTCATATCATGTTATGAGATTTTGATCTAGGGAATTATATATTGATGTATCAACTGTTTGCAGTGCAAACTCTCTCACTAGGGAATCCTAGAACTATTGATAGGAGTAAATTCCCTATAACAGAGTCGGTAACTCCACTTGGGATAAATTATTTTAATTTTCCTCTCTAGGGTTGGTCTATAGGTTTTCCATAGTTGTATCCCATAGATATGTGTTCCATGTCTATAGATCTAAGAATTAATATTTGTAGAAGGAAGAAATTATGTTGTTTGAGGGCCTGAGTTTTTTATTTTTTCACCCTACAAGACAAGTGAATGGGCCTAATACCTCACCATTGTGTTCATTTGAATATTTTCATAGGTTTTTGGGATATGATCTCTGCATGTGCACAATTTGTACCATTGCAACTAATGTTCTTGGTTGTATCTATGAAATTATTTCCCTTACTTACATCTAGATCCAATTTTCAGGGTGTTTCTTTGATATTTGAAGCCTCTGATGTCTATATAGAGACTTGACATAATAAAAAAAAATTCTTGTTTTTTTTTGGTGTGATTTACATGCACAAAGAAAACAAATCCTATACTATAGGTTTAGGCATTTGGTAGAGTGAATTTCATGAACTAGTGTTTTCCACATACTTGTTTTGTTTTTTAGATTGCATAAGGTTGGGTTCTAGAATATGAAAGAAGAGTGCATTGAATAAAAAATCATATTTCTTCTTTGAATTGAACTGCAAACTAGTTTTAAGTTTGCATTGTTTCATTTGGAAAAGAAAATCATCAAATTGTGATCCATTTTCACAATTTTTTCTTCAATTTATGCAAATATTAGTCAAAGCATCATTGAGTTTCATTTCAAAACTCTAGTTTGAGTTTACAAAATTCTTTAAAGGAAACAGTAAATCTAAAAGAAACTAGAATAATATTTTCATTGATAACAAATCCAAAATAGTCTAGGTGTTTAGGGCCTTGGTGTAGGCGTGGAGAGTAGATTCTCCAAGGCCATTAAAAAGAGAATAGGAAATTATTAAAGAGTGATAAGTCTAATAGTATAAAGAAGTATTTTCTAAGAAAATTTTGCTAACATAGGCATTTCAAGCATTAGGTCAAGCCGATTTAAGTGTTGAGATATCCCTTCTCATCTGGATCGATGGATGGATGCAAAATAGGGGACTTTGGTATAATCAATATATCCTCGAGGTGATTCCTCTTCTCTAAGGTTTTGGTTGCAATATAAAATCTTGTATCTACTATCAAATGCAAAATCTTGATCCATGACTTTTCTTCCCAACTAGCAATTATGAATTTGCATCATTAGTGGGATTTCCTAGGTTTCCCATATTCATGAGGGAGATTGTACCTTGGGAGATTGATTCTTAGGATGTTAATTTACATATCTCTCTCACATTAACTGGTTTCCTTTGGGTCTCTTTACCATTAGGGATTATTTCCAAAAGGTTATTATGCAACTCTTCACTATGTGTGAGCTCATGGATTTCATTACTTTGAGTTTCTATTCTTTGGAAGAGTGTGTTTTATTGTAGATGAACTTTAGGGGTTTTAGTGGAGTGTTGTTTTTTGTTACACTTAGTATCCATTATGTTTTTGATTTATAGATATTTTCATTTTTTCATTTGGTTCTTGTTTTTCCAAGGTGGTTGGCAAGTCTCTTTGTTGACCCTAGAAAAATTACGGTTTTCCTTTTGAGATTATAGAACCACCTTCCATGAGGCATGGAATGTAATCCTATATATCCGTTTGAGAAATTCTAAGGATGAAGTGTGGAATACTTTGGATAGCCCTATTGTTGAAGAACCTATTGAATATAACCCTAAATATTTGTTAATAGAGGGTTTGGTAGATCAATTTGTTTGGATTGAAGGGGTTAGTCTTCTTCTAACCAAAACAAACTTGCATTAGATGTGGAGATCATCGATAATCCCCTCTATGATATTTTAATATACCTATAAAAAAATATTAGGGCCCAATTATTATACGATTGGGTGAGTTTACACCTAGAGATCAATCTATTCCATTGTATAATCTTTCATAGTCTATGATGGAAAACATGGCTAGTTAATCAAATGCATAAGGTATGAGACCTACTATCCTTAGTGTTAATATTAGGGGTATTATTATTCCTTTGATTACAATGATAGGTGGATGAATGCCTTTTTTAATTTCTCCTTAGAGTAGTGGTAAGGTTGTGTTGATGGGGCCATAATCCCCTTACTCAACAACAGGAACCAAACCCGTCACCGAGGCCCAATTAGACTCTGCAGCGTTTGGAGTGGAATGGTTCTCCATATCTTGCGATCTAGCCAGATTATCAATGGGCTTGTATATCTTCTGTTGGAGGCTCTTCCTCAGTTAGGACAATTCTTTTTCTATATTTCTCTTGGGTGGGGCTGGTGTGAGAGATGCAAGCCAGTATAAACCAACTTGACAAACAATATGACATAATTTTAAACTATTGGGAAGAGGTCGAAATTGGGATAACCCGTTGCTCGAACATGCAGACAGTGATTTTATGCCAAAAGGCCTAGTAATAATACATCAACCAAATGAACATCCAATTATTGTCTGAGAGAACTAATTAATAGAAAGAAAACACATATGTAATCAAGATCATGGTAAGAAGAATAATTCACCTACCATAACATTCATCACATAACAACATAATGATTTATCTTCATCATTTAAAGCAAAGAACATCAAAACATTGCACTAGATAACTTGAAAACAAAATCAATTGCTCTTACTCATTTACTGCAACATTCATGGAACAGGAAAGGAAGTAATTCTTCTCCAACTCCAATCACATACATCTAATGAAGATAGCTTGTATTTGGTCCATAAGGACTTCTCAATTCATATCAGTCTCAAAATAATTATCAACAACCAAAAGAAAGAGTTCTTGCAACAACCATCGACCCTTGACTCATTGGTCGATGTCTCTATTTATAATATAAAGTTTTAACAATAATTAACGTCTAGACACAATTTGAGCTAATAAAAAATTGCCACGTGGTTTTATCATCTAACAGTCTTTCAACAGTCCACCCGAGATGTTTCTTGAAAAGGGTGGCTTATTTCATAATCAGAACATCTGATAAAGATTTCTTCATAGGTGTTGGCCCATGGAAATCTTTGTTGTTCCATTGGAGCCTCATATATCCCTCTGATGTCTTCCGCGTGCACCCGATACTTTGTGAGACTAAAGTTCAATTGTTGAAGCATGGTTCAGGTTTGATCGAAAGTCCTACGAACTGTTGCACTTGCCCTGGCTTTGCATCAATGACCTTTGCACATTCTTCATGCCATAATGCATCTTGTTTGGCGCACAGCTTGATTACTTCGTTTAGGTCGATCAACACATCGGGGGTACCGAAATCGGGGAGTCCGACATACTTCATTGCTTCGGTGATTGAGTTTCAGTGTTTCTTTCGGTTCTTTGGCGGGGTCATAGGACAGATTCTAGTCGGTAATTGAGAAGGTTCTTCCTGCAATTAAAACAGAAGTAGTTTAGCGATTAAGCAACCTATGATAAGACATAAACAAAAAAATATATTAACACGTACCTGCATAGCTTGCTAGTCTCAGTTGTTTTTAATACTTATGTGATCCCAAACGCTTCATTTGAGTGACCTGTGAAGCCGCCGCTCCTCTTTGGTTTAAATGAATACATCAACATGCCATAGTGTGGCTAATAAAGTACGATATACATGAATGTATAAATTATCATAGTAATTACTTGACCTTTGGGGTCAAAAAAAAAAGCATCGAGGACAATTTATGCACGTGTGTGCTCCCAAGAGGTTGGACATCGTACATACAAAGTCATTAAATGCCTCCAGAAGCCGTACCACCAAGCGTGCCAAGAATCATTCATCAATAACAGAGGTTCATAAGTTCAAGAGGATCGAAAGGATCATACCACATGTTTTCCTGCAACCTTGATCGACGACACTTTCATGTTCTAGATCGCATCCGTCAATCAGATGTGGCATGCTGATTTTTCCAAACATCATGTCATGAGGCACGGGTATTATGTTGGCACGCCTAGTGTCACTCCTTGATTTCTCTATAGATTCCAGGAGATTTGTGAGAAATTATACATATATGTCGAGCTCGTATTCCCTGGAACTCTGGTTCAGTAAGTTCGTCTTGGTGAAGTCCTGTTCATAAATTCTTTATCATCTGCGAACGCCTTGAGTTCCTTACGCTTTTGCAATTATGTGATCCCCTTCAAACACGAGACGAGGTCTACGAGGAAGATGGAGTGCCAGGTCTTAGCCCTAGTGTGCCTAGGACTCTTTCTTGTTGGCTTCTTGTGTCCTTGAGACTCCAACGAGAGGTACAGGTATCTGCCCGGAGGCAGTGTCAGTGTCCACGGAGGAGCTTGGGATGGTCGCAGATACATCCAAAAGAGCCATGTTGGAGACTATGCCTTCTCCGGGCTTGAAACCATGAAGAAGAGGAAGGCCTAGGAAAAAATCTTGGGAAGGAGAGGAGGACCGCCCCAAGGCCGAACTGAGTGCATGTCCAACCCTTGAGGAGTCTGTGATGCTTACCAACTGTTCGGAGTTGGTCGAGATCATTGAAAAAGGAGGAAGGAGAAGAAAGGGGAGGTCATAAGCATCAGGTACTCTCATCGAAAATTCCGCTCAGCAATTAGAGCAAGCTCAACTTGCAATAACCAAGCTCTACCAAGAGAATAGAGAACTGCGACGTCAATTGGTGATGAAAAACTAGGGGATACCACTGTCGCAAGGTCGCGTAGGAAGCACCATTTGGCTGAAGAGATGACTTCAGAAAGCACAAGACACGATTGTGCAGTTGCACGAGGCACAACAGATGGTAGCGACAACGGAGCATAAGACATCACAAAGTGAGAAAGACAGTCTGAGAGAGGACCAGTGAACATGAGACATATAGTTGGCGGGTTCTCGCTCTGTGTTCTTGGAAGTGTTGCTTAACACCCCTTTGTCTTTCTTCTTTTATAAAATTTTATAATCTTACGGTGACCGGTCCGGGTAGCCGAGTCATAGGGGATGTCTATTCCTATGTAAACCAGGTCTGGCAGAAGTTTTGATTGTGTATATAAAAAGAAAAGAGGTTGTTTGAATGTATCATGCTTCTTTCAGATGTGAATCAAACGTGTATTTGTATTCAAATCTTTTACGTAAATTATTAGATTTTTTTGGGATCATTATTATTACGTCCTGAGTCTGCTAATGGTTTTCTTTGTAAAATCTTTGATATCAATTAATACTTCCATGGAATTATCGACTTTGGTTATTGAAAATATTTAATCACAATGATCGACAGTGTCACTTTTATCTACGCGCGACACTTACAATCGCACTTTTTTGCCAAACCTGTAAAGATCGGCCTTCGGCAAAATCCTTTCTGAGGTTGTTCGTAAGAAAGAAACACTACTATCGTCTGACACCGACGAACGTTGGCATTCGGCTACTTGGACTTCCCAAAATGATTTTCACCACCTTAATCTTTCGTCGATGTCGAACTTCTCAAGTGAGTTGGGAGAATTCTGGGTCGTTGATTCCTTGAGCAGTCATTGTGTCTCTTAGGATGGTTCTTTGTTGTATATTCAAGAGAAACTTAAGACATGAAAAATATAAGACAAGAGGATTATCAATTTTAAACCAAGGTGAGAACAGGCGAGAACAATCAAAGGTAGAAAACAAGGTGGTACCCAAAAGGAAATGGTCACAGAACTTTTAGGGTGTGTTGAGCACTCAACAAATGGTGATTCATTGGGCAAATGTAGAATCTCTGTCCCATAAGACATATATCTATGATCCTTCTTTTATTCATTCTAAACAGAATTATATATGTATATAGATCTGTGTATATATATATATATATATACTTTTTATTATTATTATTGGAAGTACTGCTTTAGGGCTTGACCGTTCACTGGGAGGGCATCAGGTTCCCTTCTCAGATTTTGCAACTGATAAGTACCTACCCCAATCTTCTCAGCCACTTGAAAAGGCCCAAGCCATAGGCTATGAAACTTGGAATGCTTCCCTTTGAGTTCATTTACCCTATCCCACTTTATAACTAAGTCTCCTACTTCAAAATTCTTTTCTTTAGCTTTATGCTTATCGAACCACCTTTTCACTATCTGTTGATGGGCTGAAAATTTAGACTTAGCCTTTTCCCTCTCTTCCTCAAACATGAGCAGAGTGTTGATTCTTTGTTGCATGGCTGAGGATGTTTCATTGTTAGAATCTTAGGCCAATCGGAGAGATGGCGGATAAAGCTCGTTCGGGAGAATGGCTTCTTGTTCATAGACCAGGAAGTATGGGGAATTCCCTATGGATTCTTTGGGTGTGACGCTATTATCCCATAGGGAATTATGGATTTGGTTATTCCAATTTCTATGGTTATCCACAACCGTCTTCTTTAGTATCCTTACCAGGTTCTTATTGGTTGATTCCGCCACACCGTTTCCCTGAGGGTAATAATTTGCAGAGTACTTGATTATGATTTATTTGTCCAGAGCGAACTTTATCAATAGGGTATAAGAAAAGTAGGCTGCATTATCAAAGACCAGAACATAAGGGATGCCAAACCTTGTAATTAGTTGTTGTTCTATAAATTGGATGACTATTTTCTCATTTACATGAGTCAGAGGAATGGCCTCGGCCCATTTTTTGAAACAGTCAGTGGCAGTAAGAATGTACTTGTGCAATTTCGAATATTTGGGTGTAATTTATCCTATGATATCCAACTCCCACTACTCAAAAGGTCTAGAGACAGTCATGGGCTAGAGTGGGATTGCTGACCTTCTCTCCTTGCCAACGCTTATTTGACAAGTCTTACAATTCCTAGCATAAGCATGAGCGTCTTTCAACAAAGTGGGCCAATAATAGCCGACTCTCAGGATTTTGAGCGGTGGTGTTCCCTGCAAAATGTCCTTTGGCGAGACTGTCATGGAGTTCCTTCAACACTTTATTGGCGTCTTCACGTTTGAGACATCTCAGCAATACCCCATCATAATTGATCCAGAAGAGTACCGAATTTATAAGGCGGTATTGCACGGATTTTAATCTGAGGGATCTCCTTTCTTTGGGGCTGAGGCTTTTGAGACAAGTCCCATGGTGCAATAGATAAGCTAAATCCTTGTACCAGGAGTCTCATCCTAGGTAAAAGTATGATTCTTCTCCACACCAAAGTGTTATTTCATTCTCCCACCTAGGATCTTCATTTACTTGATCTTTGGCTTCAGCTGCGAGCTTGCACAAACCTTGCCCCTTTACTAGTTTGGCGGGTTTTATATCTAGATCAAATTCCTAGACTATGACCATCCAGTTCCCTCTTATTTCTCCCTTTTCTTTTTGGGTAAAAAAGGATCGGACCGCAGGGTGTGGCACAATCACCTTAGTGCGATTCTTGAGGATGTAAGACCTGAAATGTTTTACTGCCTCATAGACTGCGTAGGCCTGCCTATCTATGGTGGGATAATTGAGCTCAACTCCTTGAAGGTTGGTACTCATAAATGACACTAGGGCTTCGTTGTTGTCATTGTCCTTATGAGTCAAAACCGCGGCTAGCGATTGGTTAGAGGCGAAAGTATAAAGGTTAAAGTCTTTATTGAAATCAGGACTTCGCAACACCAGGGCTCGGGATATGGCAGCCTTAATGTTGTTGAAATCATTTTTTCGTTCATCATCCCACTTAAATTTGACATCTTTGCGAATCATCTTTTGCAAGGGTTTGATAATTTCGGCGAAGTCGGAAGTGAATTTCCTCACGAAGTTGATTTGCCCGAAAAAGGACTGCATAGCCTTCTTGTTGTGGGGTAGCGTAAGTTGAGCTATGGATTTAATCCTTTTGGGATCTATGTGAATCCTCTCTTGAGATATAACATGACCCAACAATTTACCCTCCTCGACACTGAAGATAGTTTTCTTAGGATTTAGTGATATACCGTATTTCCTGCATCTCTCAAAAATATGAGTTAAGTGTTGGATGTTTTCTTCTCTATTCTTCGAATACATTGTTACGTCATCTAAATATACTACCACACACTTATTTATAAGTCCCTGAAAATCCACATCCATGGCCCTCTGGAAGGTCGCTCCCGCGTTAATTAAGTCGAAAGGCATGCGTTTATAAGCAAAGATTCCCCACTTGGTTCGGAAGGTAGTCTTTAATCGGTCTTCCTCTGAAACCAACACTTGATTGTACCCTGAGAAACCATCCAGTAGAGAGAAAATTGCCGAACTTGACACGGTCTGTAGGAGTTTCTCCATTGGCGGGACGAGATAATTGTCCTTTTCTAAAGCTCTGTTGAGGTTTCGAAAATCTACGCATAGTCGAATTTCTTCCGATTTTTTTCTCACCAGAACGAGATTTTATACCCAAGCGGAATTCTTGACTTGGAAAATTATCTTCGCATCTAAAAGCTTCTTTAAATCCTGATACATGAGAGGTTCCAGGGATGGATGATACTTTCAGATTTTCTATTGGAAAGGATTCATTTCGGGCTTCAATGGGATGGTGTGCTGAATAATGCAGGTGTCATAAGTTTTTAAATATTTATAGTACCAAGCGAAAACATCCTAGTATTGTCTGAATAATTTGAGGTAGGCTTTCCTCTCTTCCTTAGATATAGTTTTGTCGAGATTTACATGCTTTGGGTTTTCTGGGGTCCCAAGATTTACCGTTTCATGGAGGGGACAAGAGCTATTGGTCTTTGCATTTTTGGGTTCTTTAAATCGTTCCCTTAGATCAAACAGATTCTCTAGGTTAGCTATCCCTTTTGGGATTGTGTGAGCCTTTGATTTATCCATATGTTGGCCTGCTCGAGAATCGGTTTCTGTTAGTTTCTCTTGGAATTCTTCATCATCGATGGCGGAATATTTGAAATTGTCTTGATTGGTTAAGAAACTTATGATCTGTTCATCTCCTTCAAAGACTTTCCAATTAGAGATGCTATTAGGTACCGATGTCTTGTAGAGAAGTTCCACAGTGAATCGGGAGGCTTCATAATCCTCTAAAGGTGATAGTCTAGAAGCGGTTGTGGCTAAGGAGTTGGCAAGAACATTCTTTGCTCTGGGAATTGCAGTGATATTGAATGCATCAAAGCGCTCTATTAATCGATGGACCTCCTATTGGTAGTTCTTAAGATGAGGTGAATTGCAATGTATAGTATTCCTTACTTGTCTAACAATGATTTTAGAATCTCCAAAAACTTGCAGTTCCTTGACGCCTAGATCTATGGATTTTTTTAATCCTTGTACTAGAGCTTCATACTCGGCAGTATTGTTGGTGCACTCGAATTCTAGTCTACAAGACAAGAAATGACGTTTACTTTTTTGATCGATAAGGATGCACCTTGCTCTTGACCCTTCTTCAGATTTGGATCCATCAAAATAGAGGGTCCATATTTGCGAGCAACAATCGCTTATTTCTCTCTTATCATCGGGGTTTTGTTCTCCAATCTTTTCTTGCGGTAGTTCTAGTGCAGGGCTTTGACAAAAGAGAGAATATTCTATTGGCATCGGGGATTCTTCTTGGAAGACCATTTCAGAGTTTTGAGTAAGTGAAACATTGGATAGGAGAAGAGGGAAGTTTTCGAAGTGAGAATCACAGGAATAATTTCCCAATATGGGGAAATCAGTAGAGGCAGGTTCGTTAGGGGTTTCCAGATCAGTGATCGTATGCTTCAGGTATCTCTCCCTATCGATCCTGATCATGTTCTTATATCCTTTCAGTGGTAGCAAAAGGTGTTCCCAGTCTGTGCTAAAATATCTATTTAGTTTTTTGGAGCAATCTCGGCTCAATAATAGCCCATATGCCTTAGGGATATCCACCACAATGATATCAATCACCTGCATGAAATTAGGATGAGTGGCTATCCTGATCATCACATCTTTGAGTTCCCCCATGACCTTGACCTGGGTCTTGTCCAGTTGTATGACATGCTTATCACTTTTTAGAGGGACAACACCTAATTTATTACAAATGGCCAAGGGCATGACATTAGAAGACGCCCCAAAATCCACCAGACAATTGTGGATATTCCTATTGAAGAATTTGAATGTTAAAAAGAAAGGTGGTATGAAAGGCCTCTCTCTCTACCTCTTGAGTAGGTGTTTATGGTTGGTTTTCTTACTAAATCTATAGGGGGTAGATTCTTCCTCTGGCTATTGCCGGTGGTCTGATTTTCTATCGAATTCAGAGCTTGCAACAGAAGGTCTTTTTGCTGAGGGATTCTACATATGTCCATAACCGACACATTGGCTTTCATATTATTCAAATATTCTACTACATTGTAATCTAATTTAGGAGAATCCTGAGTATGGATGCTTATAGGATTTTTACTGGGAGCGGAAGATATTTTCAGGCGATCGGGAGTTAACTTACTTTGCGAAGAATGGGTGGTATCAGTATCTTTTGGGTCGGGTTGACCCTTACTATGTGTCTGTACTGCTGATACCTCTATGGGTTGTTCCTGAGACTCAAACAGACCATCTGAAGACACGATCACGTCGGGATCCCATATCAGCATGGCTGTGTCTTGTGGTGGGTCAACCTCTTCCTGATCAACAATATTCAAGGCCGAACCCTTGGATTGTTCGGTTAGGGAGACTTCGTCCAGAAAATGATTAGCAATTAAATTCATGGCATGGGCCCATTGAGGGAATTATCTTTCCAAGTGGTTCTCTTGGTGGTAAGTACAGAAAGAATCAGATGCAACATTCCCTAGATCAATGTTTATGTTGGCTCGGGGAGGTTCAATTGCTTTTAAAGGATGGTTTCTTTTAAAGAAAGGATTATAGTGCCTTTGGCCTTGGTTTCCCTCACCTGAATTTATTTTCATATCTATAATATCATTTGATAGTGTCTTGACCATGCATTGCAGGTCTTCTATATCTCCATTCCCCTTATCGGGAGTTGGTTCAGTTGGTTTCCCTGATGGTCTCGTCAAAAGGAGTCCTCTCCTGGGAGGGGGGTGGCTTTCTTTTCTCACTAGAGAGGCCTAGCCTTCTTTACATCCTTTCATCTAGAACTCTATCGTCTTGGCCTCTTCGAAATTGTCTGCAAGGGTTTTCCTAGCAGCTCTTTTAATGAACATGGAAATAGAGGCCGGAATCACATTGGCATAAACCTCGATTTGCAACTCTTGAGTTGGTTTTGCCACGGGCTGAAATTTGTTTAGGATAGTCATGAATCTTTGATTGAAATCTTTGACCCTCTCTTTTGGGGTCATGGTGGTTGCAAATAATTCAACCATCAGGGCTCCCGTGGTAGTTTCTTCGACAAATTTGTCTAGAAAATGCTTTTGGAACTTAGTCCAACTGGTTATAGATCCTACTGGAAAATTAAAATACCACGTGGAGGCTGAATTCTCAAACATGTAGGGGAAAAGTCTGCATACTACATCTTCATGTTGAACATTCATAAGCTTGATCACGAGTATGAATTTCTTGATATGATCTTCGGGAAATCCTGAGGTTTTAGGATCACACTTGGGGAGAAGCTTCTCCAGGTGCCGAGGGAGATTGTGTGCTATTCCAAGGACAGCCACGATGTCCCCGGCCAACAAAGGTTGGTTGTCTTGAAGTGGAGCTTCTCTCTCCTCCTCACGACCATTGTTCCCTTCCATATATTCGGAGTCGGAGTCAGGATATTCCTCTTCTAAAAGGTCATATGGCTCAGAGATGTTTCCGGCTGGCATCTCGGTTATTAGATCAAGAGGTTCTTGGATTTCAGTAATCGCAAAATCTATTAAGTATTCGACGGAGTGTACGAAAACTTCGTCGGGAGTGTTGACTACTATCCTTCTTTGTTGTTTTCTTCGAGGGAGGATAGGAGTGAAGGGAAACGTGTCGATTTGCCAGGCGTAGGCTCTGGTAATTCTCCTAAACTGATTCACTTCCTCGTGAGGGAGGGCGTAAGGTATTTCAAGGTGAAAAGGTTCTCCCTCAGAATGGGGTGAGCTATCCGCTTCAGGAGTACTCAGTAAACGTGGGTTGTCTATAGGATGACTAGCCATGCATGTGGGTCGTTATGAATCTGTAGGCTATTTTAAATATTTATATAACTTATATACTCAGCCATTCATTCTTCAGGACCTCCTTCTAGCATCATTTCTGTTGATGGGGCATAAATCCCCTGACTCAACAAAAAGAACCAAACCCGCCACCGATGCCCAATTAGACTCTGCAACATTTGGAGTGGAATGGTTCTCCAGATCTTGCGATCTGGATAGATTATCGATGGGCTTTTGTATCTTCTATTGGAGGCTCTTCCTCAGTTAGGAAAATTATTTTTCTGTATTTCTCTTAGGTGGGGCTGGTGTGAGAGATGCAAACTAGTATAAACCAACTTGGCAAACAATAGGACAGAAGTTTAAACTATTGGGAAGAGGTAGAACTTGGGATAACCCGCTGCTCGAACATGAAGACAACGATTTTATGCCAAAAGGCCTAGTAATAATACATCAACCAAATGAACATCCAATTACTGTCTGAGAGAACTAATTAACAAAAGGAAAACACATATGTAATCAAGTTCATAGTAAGCAAAATAATTCATCTACCATAATATTCATCACATAATAGCACAATGATTTATCTTCATCATTTAAAGAAAAGAACATCAAAACATTGCACCAGGTAACTTGACAATAGAATCAATTGCTCTTACTCATTTACTACAACATTCATGGAACATGAAATGAAGTAATTTTTCTCCAACTCCAATCACATACATCTAATGAAGATAGCTTGTCTTTGGTCCAAAAGGACTTCTCAATTCATAGCAGTCTCAAAATAATTATCAACAACCAAAAGAAGAGTTCTTGCAACAACCATCGACCCTTGACTCATTGGTTGATGTCTCTATTTATAATATAAATTTTTAACAGTAATTAACGGCTAAATACAATTTGAGCTAATAAAAAATTTCCACGTGGCATTATCATCTAACAGTCTTTCAACAGTCCACCCGAGAAGTTTCTTGAAAAGGGTGGCTTCTTTCATAATCATACCATCTGATAAAGAGTTCTTCACAGGTGTTGGCCCATGGAAACTTGTGTTGTTCCATTGGAGCCGCATATATCCCTCTAATGTCTGTCGCGTGCACCCAATACTTTGCGAGACTGAAGTTCAATTGTTGAAGCATGGTCTGGGCTTTGATCGGAATTCCTACGAACTGTTGCACTTGCCCTAGCTTTGCATCGGTGACCTTTGCACATTCTTCGGCCCATAACGCATCATGTTCGGCGCATGGATTTATTACTTTGTTTAGATCGACCAACACATCAGGGGTGTCGAAATAGGGGAGCCTGAAATACTTCATCGCTTCGGTGATTCAATTTCGATGTTTCTTTCGGTTCTTTGGCGGGGCATAGGACAGACTCTAGTCGGTAATCGGGAAGGTTCTTCCTGAAATTAAAACATAAGTAGTTTAGCGATTAAGCAACCTATGATAAAACATAAACAAACAAAAATATTAACACGTACCTACGTAGCTTGCTAGTCTCAGTTTTTTCTAATACTTACGTGATCCCAAACGCTTCCTTTGAGTGACTTGTGAAGCTGCTGCTCCTCTTTGGTTTAAATGAATACATCATCATGCCATAGTGTGGCTAATCAAGTATGATAGACATGAATGTATAAATTATCATAGTAATTACTTGACCTTTGGGGTCGAAAAAAACCCGTCGAGGACGAGTTATGCATGTGTGCGCTCCCAAGAGGTCAGATATCGTACAGAGAAATTCATTAAATGCCTCCAGAACCTGTACCACCAAGTGTGCCAAGCATCATTCATCAATAACAGAGGTTCATAAGTTCACGAGGATCGAAAGGATCTCACCGCACGTTTTCCTGCAACCCTGATCGACGACGCTTTCATGTTCTGGATCACATCCATCGATCAACTGTGGTAGGCCGATTTTTCCAAACATCATGTTGTGAGGCATGAGTATTATGTTGGCATGCCTAGTGTCGCTCCTTGATTTCTCTATTAATTCTGGGAGCTTTGTGATAAATTCTATGTATATTTCGAGCTCGTATTCCCTGGAACTCTGGCTCGGTAAGTTTGTCTTGGTGAAGTCATGTTCACAAATTCTTTATCATCTGCAGATGCCTTGAGTTCCTTACGATTTTGCAATTATGGGGTTCCCTTCAAACACAGGACGAGGTCTACGAGGCAGCCGGAGTGCCAGGTCTCAGCCCCAAGGTGACTAAGACTCTTTCTTGTTGGCTTCTTGCGTTCTTGAGACTCCAACAAGAGGTACAGGTATCTACCAAGAGGTAGTGTCAGTGTCCATGGAAGAGCTTGGGATGGTCACAGATACATCCGAAAGAGCCATGCTGGAGACTGTGCCTTCTCCGGGCCCGAAATCGTGAAGAAGAGGAAGGCTTAGGAAGAAATATCGGGAAGGAGAGGAGGACTGCCCCAAGGCCGAACTGAGTGCACATCCAACCCTTGAGGAGTTTGTGATGCTTACCAATCATTCGAAGTTGGTCAGGACCACTGGAAAAGGAGGCAGGAGAAGAAAGGGGAGGGAAAAAGTGTCGGGTACTCTCGTAAAAAATTCCTATCAGCAATTAGAGCAGGATCAACTTGCAACAACCGAGCTCTACCAAGAGAGTAGAGAACTGCGATGTCAGTTAGCGGTGAAAAACCAGGGGATACCGTTGTCCCAAGGTCGCGCAAGAAGCATCATTTGGCTACAAATACGACTTCAGGAAGCACAAGACACGATTTTACAATTGTGCGAGGTGCAACAGATGTCAGCAACAACAAAGCATAAGACATCAAAAAGTGCAAAAGACAATCTGAGAGAGGACCAGTGCATAGGAGACATATAGTTGAAGGGTCATCGCTCTGTGTTCTTGGAAGTGTTGCTTAACACCTCTTTGTCCTTCTTCTTTTGTAAAAGTTTGTAATCTTACGATGACCAGGCCGGTTAGCCGAGTCATCGAGGTTGTCTATTTGTATGTAAACCAAGCCTGGCGGAAGTTTTGATTGTGTATATAAAAATAAAAGAAGGTGTTTGAATGTATCATGCTTCTTTCAGATGTGAATCAAACATGTATTCTTAGTCAAGTCTTTTACATAAATTATTAGATTTTTTTGGGATCATTGTTATTACGTCATGAGTCTATTAATGATTTTCTTTGTAAAATCTTTGATATCAATTAATACTTCTGTGGAATTATCAACTTTGGTTATTGAAAATATTTAATCACGACGGTCGACAGTGTCACTTTTATCTACGCGTAGCACTTAAAATCCCACTTTTCTTCCAAACCTGAAAAGATCGGACTTCGATGAAATCCTTTCTGAGGTTGTTCATAATAAAGAAACACTACTATTTTTCGACGCCAACGAAGGTTGGCATTCGGCTCCTTGGACTTCCTAAAATGATTTTCGCCACCTTAATCTTTCGCCGATGCCGAACTTCTCAAGTGAGTAAGGAGAATTATGGGTCGCTGATTCCTTGAGCAGTCGTTGTATCTCTTAAGATGGTTTTTTGTTGTATGTTCAAGGGAAACTTAAGACATGAAACATATAAGATAAGCGGATTATCAGTTTTAAACCAAGGCGAGAACAGGTGAGAACAATCAAAGGTAGAAAACAAGGTGGTACCCAAAAGGAAATTGTCACATAACTTTTAGGGTGTGTTGAGCACTCAAAAGGTTGTTGGAACCTCAGGTTCTAATAGTTCATCATGCTTCTTCTAGAGTCAATCGGTCAAGCGGTTGGCCAACAGATGGAAACGAATGGTCGAGTAATCGACCAGAAGTCAAAAATAGTTGGTCGAGTAGTCGACTATCCTATTGGTCAAATAGTCGACTAGTATTTGAAAATAGTCAGTCGATGTATTGATCAACTAAGAAATCGAATAAGTGTTTGGAGAATAGATGGTCAGGGGAGCTAATTTGACTATTTGACTAGTCAACGCATATTTCTTGGGATCTGCTCCAACAACCAAAAATTATATGTGGAATAGATATTCTAGGTTTCAAGGTAGTGGGTTAGATATTTATACTATAAATAAAGGACCTAATGGGTCATTATTATGTATGTGTGTAATTTGATGCAAGTCAATACGTTCAGTATCAATTGTGACATTCGTATCACAATGCATTGTGCCTAAATGCTACAATGGTGTCTTTAGACACCACCTATCTTCTGTGAGGTTACCTCTCTGTAGATTTTGTTATTTGTTTTGCACAGGGTTACACCCTATCCCTAACATGGTATCAAAGTGACTAGTTTAGACCTCTCATGTTGTCTGCAAATCTAGTTGATTCAGATTTATTTGTGATTGACTCCAGGTCATTGATTTGTGGACCATAACTAATGGAAATAGATCAGATTTATAAGATATTGAATATGGATTTTAAAATCAATCATATTATTTTGAATGGCTCAAATTATGCTATTTGGGCACTAGTTATGGAAACTTTGTTGAAAAGTAAAGGAAATTGGAAATATACGAACATTGTGATTCCAAATTCGACAAACGAACAACTGAAGCTTTCCATAGATGGAAATAAGGATGATTATGTGGGGGTCATCATGACCTATATCACAATATATATTTAGTTCCATACCAGTGAAATCAACTGTCCTCATCAATTATGGAAGAAGGTGAAGTCTATATTCGACAAAGTCGACAAAAGCCAAGTCATGTAGTTTGAGAAAGAGTTAATATCTCTCAATCCTCATGCATTCAACATAATTGATGACTATTTGGCACATGCAAAAGAGATAAAGTTGAAATTAGGTGAATGTGGAAATAATTATCAGAAAAATTATGGAGAATTCATCAACATGGTCTTGATGAATATGAGAGCACCACTTGATATGTTCATTTCAACATTTTGAACCAACTGGTAGACACACAAAAACATGGTAAGGTTTATAAATTTGAATTTTTATGTGGCTTATTGATTAATGATCAACACAGACTACTTAATGAAGGGAATATTCATGGAAAAAATCAAGTTCACTTGCTCAAGGGAAAGGGAAAGGTAAATCAGAAAGAAAGAGGATGGTTTGATACCCCTGTACATTGACCAGAATACCTCGACCACAAAACTAAATATGAGTCGACATCGACCAAAAATAATCGAAAGAAGATAACATTTATTTGTTGTGGAAATATTGAACATGTTGAGAAGGAATATTGGAAGAAGAATCCCAATCTCAAGGACAGGGCTAGGAAACTGAAGAAGACATGTCTACTATTTGTCGACTTGCTAATAATTTCACCTTCCAAGTTAGAAATTCTCAAACATTTCTTTCTCATTCCTTGTAGAATGAATGGGTAGTCGATCCTAGGTGCACTCATCATATGGCCAAGGGTGCTTCCTTGTTTGTATCCCTAGATAAAGCTATAGAGCAGAAGATCTATGTTGCTGATGATTTTTCCCTCGACATTGTTGGTCTTCATGATGTTCCCTATCGAGTTGGAAATATTGTCAACGTCTATCATGTGCCAAATTTAAGTGCAAATTTTGTTTTGGTTTCTCAATTGAGACAGATAGGTAATATTGTGGAATTTTGGCCATATAGGTTATTTTTCAGAGATTTGAAAAATGGTTAGTCAATTTTTTCAGAGGGTTTCTCGTCCCAAAGGACAATTTGTACAATTTTGTCAACTTAGCTCGACCCAAATCTAAATCGACTTCTCTCATTACTCACATTGATGAAGAAAGTTGAATTTGGCATGAATGAATCAAAGACATAAATTTTTTAAGTTTG
>ML779713.1:52704-65616 GCA_009831015.1 Picea engelmannii | reverse complement strand
CATGGTGAGAATAGAACCTCCTAGAGTTGATTCATAATGATCTATGTTACATCAATCTACCTTCCTTATAATGTGCCAAGTATATTTTGACCTTTATTGATGATCTCTCTTGATTCACTTGGGTCTATTTCTTTAAAAAAAAGAATCATATCTTTGAGAAGTTCAAGGAATTTAGTGCATTGGCTAAAAATAAATGTGGTTGATCTATCAAGTGCTTGAGATCAGACAATGGTTGGGAGTATGTGAATTGACCTTTTGAAGAATACCTTATTCGATCTAGTATTGAATGGAAGTGATCTATTTCTCATACTGCTCAATAGAATGGTGGAGTAGAAAGAAAGAATCAAACCCTGGTTGAAATGGATCGATGTGTTTTATAAACAAAATATTTTCCTACTCGCTTCTGGGTTAAAGTTGTTTATTGTGAAAATTATCTCCTGAATAGTATTTTGACAAAATCTGTGAGTTTTGTGACTCCAATCAAACGATGGTGTGGAATAAATCCCTTAGTCGATCATCTCTAAGTATTTGGATATGTTTCTTGGGATCATATTCTCAATGATTCCATGAATAAACTCGATGAAAAGAGTCATGATTGCATCATGATGGGCTACTATGAAGAGTCCAAATCATATCAATTGTTTGACCCTGTCAAACAACAAATCATTACCAGAAGAAACATGTTTTTTTTATGAGAATTATCCAGGAATTAAGTTGTTGGATGATTCTTTTGGTTTACTACAAGATGGTCCCTTTGACGTTGTTTCTGAAAATGGTTCATCAATTTTATTTTAGTCATTCCACTAGACACTCAAAATATATTTGTTTTTCAACTAGGTTGTCAATCTTTTTTCTTGCATCGATCGGTCAATCAATTTTTGTTTCGATTGGTCCTCCATCTCCTTCGATTGAAACTCTTGCTTCTTCTGATCGACCTTCTGCAGTGGATATCATTTCATCATTTTCCTGCCTATCTAGATGGGTTTCTAATATGATTGAAGATGTTGGTCCCGATGTCAGTGATATCTCTTCAGACCGACAAAATCATAGTCATAAGAAACATTCTAGTGTTTCCTTGATGACTCATGTTCTTGAAACTTGTGATGTTGTTACCTAATCATATGTGCAAGGACAACTTGATTGGGAGAAATCCATCCATGCTAAGATGGATTCTCTTTTGAAGAATTACACTTGGTATTTAGTTATTCACCCTTAAGGAAACAACATTATGAAATATCGATGGGTATATAAAACCAAAATTACCTATGAAGGTGATTTTGAGCATCATAAAGCTCACTTGGTCTTGAAAGGTTTCTCTCAACAAGAAGGAATCAAATATAATGAGATCTTTACATAGCTAGGTTCTCTCATAAATTTATCTCAAGTAATTTTAAATAAAATTATATTAAAAATAATATTTACATAAATATTTTTCACCATCAATTATCTATGGTGATCAAAATGTTAATCAAAGTTTTTCCCAATGTCATAATTCAATAATCACAACCACATAAATTTACTCAAATATTTAAATTGGAGGGATGTTACATATACTAAATCATAAACAAAATATGTTTATAATGAAACTGAAAACAATGAGCAAAAAACTCAAAACTCAAGTGAAGATAGTGTGGATGAGAGACAGAAAAATAAAAATAAATGTAAGCATCATGATGAAATTGTTGGAGAATTTAAGAAGATTAAACCCCAATATTTAATGGTGAAGTGGAAACTAGAGAAGAGGTTGAAGCTTGGAAATCCACAATGCAAAAGTATTTCTAGAGATATGATTACTCAAGTGAACTTAAAGCAAGAATAGCCATCTATAATTTAACTGGAAAATCAAATATTTGGTGGCAAGAAATTAAGAGGATAAAGAACATTAAAGAAGGTAAGATCACCTGGAAGACATTTAAGAGATATTTTAAGAAACAATATTTGTCAAAACATTATTATGAAGGAAATGTAAAAGAATTATATGAGTTAAAACTAGGAAACTTAACTATGAAAGATTTTTGCAGCAAATTTCTAGGCCTATTATGTTATGTATCTTATATTGTGGAGGAAAAACCAAAAATACAACGTTTCCTGAGCTATTTGCCTGCTTCATATAAGGATAGGATTGAGTTTGATAATACTAATACCTTAGAGGAAGCCATGCGTAAGGATAAATTGTGTTTTGAACATTATAAGAACAAAAATGAAAATGTTAAAAGTTGGAAAGACAAAAAGGTTGAAAGATTTGACCCACGAAAGAAGGGGGAAAGTTCTTTAATAAGAACTTTGTTAAAGGATTTCATGGAAATAATTACAAGAGTAATAAATCTTATAACCTATTTGAAAACAAAGATGCAAGAACAACAACATTCTATAATAAAAATACTGCTCAAAGAGAACCAGTGAAATGTTGGGAATGTGGTGAACCACATTATTTTAAATATTGTCCTCATAGGAAGAAGAACAATAGAATTATACATACAGTTCATGAAGCAACAACAGTTGGTGAGATGGAAAAGAGAAACCCAAGTATTAGCACAACCTTGGAAAATAGACAAGCAAAATATCAAGCTTCCACGGTGGAAGTAGAAGGTATGTTAAACAATAAACCAATTTCTATCTTGATTGATCTAGGTGATAATTTCAGCTATGTCTCACCTAAAATAGTAGAATTTTGTAAGTTACAAAGAGACAAATTTGAAAAATCTTGATTACTACAACTTGCTACATGAACGAAGATAAAAATTATAGATTATGTCAAAAGTTGTAAAATTAGTATGAATGGTTTTCGAATGTTTTACAATTAGGATCTTCTGATGTACTAATTGGCATGGATTGGTTAGAAAAGTATAAGGTAGTATTAAAATGCTATGACAAAACATTTACATGCTTAGATGATAATGGTAATATCATTAACATAAAAGGGATACCAAGAACCATTAGTGTTAGGAAAAATTAATATTTGCAAATAAAAAGATGTATCTAAAAAGGATTCAAGGTATTTGGAGTTCGTGTGATTGATAATGGAAAAGAAGAAAGTAAAAATAGTATAGAAAATTTTCCTATATTACAAGAGTTTCAGAACGTATTCCAGGTAGATATTCCAGGACTACCTCCTAAGAGAGAGATAGATTTACCTATAGACTTATCACCATGAGTAGTACCAGTCTAAAAAGATCCACATAGAATGAATATCCTAGAACTAAATGAACTAAAATATCAACTTCAAGAATTATCAGACAAGAAGTATATCCAACCAAGTGTATCCCCTTTGGGAGCACATGTACTTTTTGTCAAAAAGAAGGATGGAACCTTATGTTTATGCATAGGTTATCGAAAACTTAATAAAATGACAATTAAAAATAGATATCCTTTACCCCTCATTGATGATATGTTTGACCAAGTGCGTGGGGAAATTATATTTTCAAAGATCGATTTGCGTTCAAGATATCATCAAGTAAGAATTAACGATGAAGAAATTTATAAAACAACATTTAGGACAAGGTACAGACATTATGAATTTGTCATAATACCCTTCAGGTTGACAAATGCACCAGCCTCATTCATGTGTTTAATGAATAGTATTTTAAGTAAATATTTAGATAAATTTGTAATCGTCTTTATTGATGATATACTAATCTATTCAAGGAATGAACAAGAACATCAAGAACATTTAATAGCAGTCCTACAAATTCTAAGAGAACAAAAATTGTATGCTAAATTTAGTAAATGTGATTTTTATAAGGATAAGATTCAATTTTTGGGACATGCAGTTTCTGAAGAAGGTATAGTCGTTAGCCCTAAGAAAATACAATCTATTATGGATTGGTCAATTCCAAAATATGTCTCAGATATAATATCATTTATGGGTATAACAGGTTATTACCGAAAGTTTATTGAAGGATTCTAAAAAATTGCTTATCCTATAACATCCTTACAGAAGAAGGGAGTAAAATTTATATTGTCTGACAAATATCAAGAAAGTTTTCAAACTCTAAAACATATTCTAACAACAATTCCAATAGTAAAAATAACAAATCCTTATAAGGACTTTGTTGTATGCACGGATGCATGCATTGAAGGAATCATAGGAGTATTAATACAAGATAATCATGTAATTGCTTATGAATCTAGAAAGCTTAAAGAACATGAAAAAAATTATGTTACATTGTTGAGACTTTGTTGGCTAAGAGGACACTTTCATTGGATTTATAATACCCTAATTATGCTAGTTATTCAAAACACTACACAATTGTTTGTCTCAAGAATGTGCCAAAAAATTATTATTCTAACACCAAAATTTCAACTATGTAACAACTTGTAAAAGTTGCAATAGTAGGTCAAATTTGCAAATAAAAATATCATGGGAAAATGGCCAAAACACCCACCTTTATGAGGCATAAATACACCTATAAGAGATGAAAAAACTCTATTTTATTGCATAGTATGTTTCTCTTTCCACTGAGGCATTCGATGCATATTCCCTTAAACTATTTTGTTAAGCAACTTGCATATCACAATAAAAAACAATTAGGGCCTATGTTTTTTGAGTAGATAGTTCATTATTGGTTTCACCATGATCGAATTATGATATTTACAAAAACCACCACACCTTTTTCCACCTTGAATATGTACCAAAATATTTTCCAATTATCGATTCTCGATAGTGTGCCAACTTGTAAAAGTTGCAATGATAGGTCAAATTTGAAAAGCAAAATATCATGCCCCGATGACAATTGTGGATATCTTGGTGAATCATAAGTACATGTGTTGGTGACGATAGATTTCTATTTTATTGCACTATATGTTTTTAAACTCCTAGATATTTCATCATTTGTGACCCTTAATTTCTCTAGTGAGAAGGTTAGAACTTATGACGGAAATAAACAAACTCTCCATTGGTCAAATGAACAATTCCATTGGATTTGTCAGTCCCAAATTATGCTACATGTACTAAACACCACACATTTTTTCCCCAAGAACGTGCCAAATGATGACTTTATAGATGTAAAATTTCAATAGTGTGACCACTTGTAAAAGTTGTGAGAGTAGGTCAAATTTACAAATCAAAACCCCATGGGTTGGTAAATATAATACCAACACCAGTGATGGATAAGTACATGTGTATGAACTAAAAAATCATTATTTTACCACATTGTATGTCTTATTTACTCCTAGATATTTTACGACATGTGTCATTGAATTTATCTAGTAAGTGAGTTGCAACTAGCAACAAAATGTTGGAACATCAAGCACTTATCACACTTATCTTGGATTCAGTCGGTCAAGCAGTCGAGTGATCGTACATGTCTCTACATTAGTTAGTTGATTAGTCAACATGCATGTTTGTCGGATAGTTGAACAACAACCGAAGATAGCTAGGCAGTGGATCAACCAACCCAACAATCAATTATTATTTGGATGCATAGTCAGTTCGTTCAAGAATCATTATCGAACTGACTAGACAATGTGGATTTGACGGAGTCAACTCTAACAACTGACAGTTATATGTGGATAATATCCTCCTAATTTCATGGAAGTTGGATAGATATTGATGCTATAAATAACATACCCCTTGGCTCATTATTAACAGCTTGTGGATCATGCAGATAGAGATGTGCAATATGGATTGTGATGTTTTGATCACTGTGTTCTATTCTTAAATGTTGTAATGGTGTATTTAGACACCACCTTTGCCTTCGAAATTTTATCCCCTCTTTGATTATTTGCAGAATTGTTTGTCTGTTTCGTAATAGGTTCCAACCTATTCCCCAACATGGTATTAGAGTCAATGGCTTGAAACCTTGCCTTTTATCCTCAAACCTTGTTGAGTTAGATCTACTATGTGATTGAATCTGGGTCGGTGATTTTTCGATTGGAACTTATTGAAACAAAACATTTGCGTCTAGATATCAAATATGGCTTCAAAGATTGATCATGTTATTCAGAATTAATCAAATTACACAGTATAGGAACCAGACATGGAAACCCTACTTAAGAGTAAAGGATTGTGGTAGTATACAACGACTGTGATTCCAGATGCAATGTATGATCATACAAATTTTGTTTTTGATGGAAAGAAATACGAGGTTGTGGGGGTCATCACGACCTATATCTTGAGAGATATTTGGTTTCACATCAGTGGAATCGATTTCCCTCATCAATTATGAAAGAATTTAAAGTTGTTGTTTGAAAGATTTGACGAGAGCCATGTCATGCAGTTGGAGAAATAGTTTATCTCTCTCTATCCTCATTATTTTGACAAAATAGAGGACTATTTGGTGTGTGTGAAGGAACTCCAGTTGAAATTGGGAAAATTTGGAAATAATTACCAGAAGAAAGATAGAGAACTCATTGAGATGGTCTTGATGAATTTGAGAACACCTTTTGACATGTTCATATTGACTTTCTGCAGCAACTAGAAAGAACACAAGGAAGATGGTAAGGACTACACCTTTGAATTTTCGAATGGCCTTTTGGTTACTAATCAACAAAATCTACTTGAATAAAGAAAGCTCGGTGGTAAACATAAATCCCACTTGCTTAAGGAAAAGGGAAAGTCGAATCACCGTGATAGACTATGATTTGATACCTCTACACAGAGACCTGGATGCCATGACCAAAAAACTAAGGGGAAAATAGATGCACCCCAACAAATTTGAAAGAGAAAGACATGTCATTAATGTGGAAAGATTGGACATGTGGAGAAAGTTTGCTACAATAAGAGAGATAATTTAGAGGAGAAGGTTAAATGCCTTGAAGGAGACATGCTCGTTGTTCGCCAACTCGTTGATAATTTCACCTTCCCAGACATAATTTCTTAATACTTTTTGTCTCATTCTACATAGAACAAATGGGTATTCGACTCTGGGCACACACATCATATGGACAAGGATGCTTCCTTGTTCACATCCTTGTATGAAGCCAAGGAGAGGAAGATTTATGCTTCTAATCATTTTTCTCTAGATATTGTTGTTCAGGGTGATGTTACCTGTCGACATGGGAGGATTGTCGACATATATCATGTGACAAACCTTAGTGCCAATATATTGTCTATTTCTCAATTTAAATAGACAGGTAAGATTGTGGAATTTTGGCCATATCGTTTCTATGTTTGTGATTTAAATAAAGGTTAGTCGATTGTCGCTAGAGGGTTTCTTGACCTGAAGGAGAGTCTGTATAAATTACATAACATGACTTGACACGACAATGAACCAACTACTCTTCTTTCTCACACTGATGAGAAAAGTTGAATTTGGCATGAACGATTCTAAAATTGGAATTTTCGAAGTCTTTAGTCGATGGAAACTCAAAACATGGTTGCTAGTTTACCTAAAGTGTTTCTCCTTGAACGAGACTATAAAGATTGTGTGCTTGGAAAGAATCATCAGTCACCTTTTGAATTTAGAAAAGTGTGGAGAGCACAAAACCTCTTGGATATGATTTACAGTGATGTGTGTTGCATCAATCTGCCTTCCCTCACAGGAGAAAGGTATATATTGACTTTCCTAGATGATCTCCCTCACTTCACATCGGTTTATTTTTTGAAGAATAAGAATCTTGTCTTTGAAAATTTAAAAGAGTTTAAATCCTTTGATGAAAATCAATTTGGTTGACCCATCAATTTATTGAGATCAGATAATGGTGGCGAGTATTTAAATAGACCTTTTGAAGAATAACTAGTTCAATATAGTATTAACTAGAAACTGTTGGTTCCTCACACACCTCAACATAATGGAATTGAAAAATGAAAAAATAGGATGTTAGTTGAAATGGCTAAATGTCTTTTGTAGGACAAATATAGCCCCTCTTGCTTCTGGGATGAAGTGGTATATTGTGTGGACTATCTACTCATTCTCATATCTACTTGATTTTTTCCTTTAATAAATCAAGTTGAACGATGGTGTGGAAAGAAACCTTCAAGTTTCCACCTCCATGTGTTTGGATGTGTTTCTTGGGCTCACATTTATGATGATTGCAGAAAGAAGTTGGATGCAAAGAGTCATGATTTCATCATGATGGGATACTTTGAAGAGTTGAAATCCTATCGACTATTTGATCCTATCAAATGAAAAATCATTATCATATGAAATGTATGGTTTGATGAGAAGTCTTCGGGAATCAAGTTGTTGAATGCCTCCTCTAGATTGTTGCATGATGATTCCTTTGATGTTGTCTCTGACACTAGTTCTCATATTCCATTTTTCATTCATTCGCCTAGATAGTAAAACTATGTTCATGTTTCTAATAGATCATTGACCTCCAATTCAATTAGTTTGTTGATCTCTGTTTCGACTGGTCCGTCCTCTCCATCAACTAAAATCTCTCTGAATTTTGATCGACCTGCTATAGTAAATAATAGATTACCTATTTCTTGTCTACCCAGATGGGTTTCCAAGACAATTAAATCTATTAGAGCTCATGTCATTGATATTTCCTCTAGACAACAAACTCAAAGTCAAAAAAAACATGCCAACATTGCATTGATGAGTCATGTACTTCAAACTTCTAATCATGTTTCCTACATGGATGTTAAAGGAAGACCTGATTGGGAACATGCTATGCAGACAGGAATTGATTCTTTGTCAAAGAATCACACTTGGGACTTAGTAATGAAGGTTTGTGTGGCATCCACTCACACCATGGTTATCAATATGGTAGGTCAACTTGCAGGAGACATAATTTTCACATACGAACTTCGATTGAGGGGATTCTTGACCCGTTATAAAGGTCTCGGTGTATAGAATATAGACGATACTCCATAGTAAGGTTTTTACAATGGAAAAGTTTCATTTCATGCCTAAAAATGGCTCCATAAGATTTTAGATGGTTTTTTGGACCCAAATTTCCAAATTTGGATCAGTCACTAAAATGGATCTAGAAGTTCATTCCTCCAATTTTTTCACCCATAAAGCATCGAGATATATGAAAAATAATATAATGATCCAATATAGATCAATTGAGTTCATCCTGAACATAGCTAATTTTTTTCATGTGTTTCTCTTGACTTATTGTAGATTCACTCTCCATAATGACACCCAATGCTTTCAAGACTCCTATAGATGGGTTGTCCTCTCTCTCCAAAGCATTCAACTTTTGCTTCAATGGAAAATTCTTCGCACAAATTTATTTGGAACAAATCCAACATGAGATCAACTTCTTCTCTTTTACTAGGTCCATTTTTTTTGCATTGTCTTCATTGCCCTTGAACATGCTGACCTTTACTTATCCTTCTTCTTCTTTCCTTTCATCTCACTTTGGGAGTCTTCCCTGATCTTAGGACCAATTTTTTCTTCACCCTTTAATTCCAACAATGTGTCTTCTACAGTGATGACTGCTACAAGGGTTTACACATTTTGGCATCACAAGTCACTTTGAACCAAAGGTTGCAAACCATTCATGAAGTGGAAAATCCTATCTTCTTCTGACATATCCTTGTTCTCCAACATGATCCTAGAAAAATCCTTGATATAGGCTTGGATGTTACCAGAGTGATTAAGTGCCAACTACTAATTTCTTGTGATCCACACTTGGATCCCTAGACCAAATTGTGCCTTCAAGATTACCTTCATCTATGCTTAGCTTTCAATCTTCTCTCTGGTTTTCCAATCTTCCAAGCCTTCCACTCGATTCCTCCACCAAAGCTTCGTAGTTCCCATTAAGAACGTTGTTGCAACGTTCACCTTGGCTTCGTACAAACTTCCATTCAAATGATCCAAGTAATTCTCAATGTACCAACATAATTTTCCAAGAAACTTATCATTGTGGGTACCATTGTATGGTTCATGTTCTTTTATCTTGATCCTCATTGGCATGATGGATGATCTCTTCCCACTGGTTGTGTCTTTCTTCAATAACGTGATGTTGTCTTCTTGGTGACTGAGACCAATGTGTCCTCTACTTCCTTGAGTCTATATTGAGCGTCATTTTTCAAGGTGCCTGTAATCGAATTCGCGGTCATTTGGAACTCTCACATGGCTTCATTAATCCCATGCACCATCCGGATCATCTTAGTCTCCATGCATTCGACCGTTTCTCCATTCTTTCACATTGTATCCATCAACTAATCAACAATTCTCTCTAGGGAAAAAATTTGATCCTTCATTATGAGTTTCTTGGGTTCCCTCTCCATGTCACTTTCATATGCATGGGCCCTACCATGGTCATACCTCCAAGTATGTTAATGACTACTTGTGCATGGTTTTTCTAAGGTAGAAAAGAATTTTCCTCAAGAATTCACCAGAAATATGTGATCAACTCGTCACTCACTTGACCAACATATTTCATTTCACCACTGATTATCGACAAGATGAATTATTGATACCATCCCAATATGTGATGAAAACCTACTAAGCACTCCAATCAGAACTATCCAAAGTCCTCACAAAACCTAGCTCACTTCACCGAAATTTTCACCAAACCTTCTTCAAAGTCCATGAGGAACAAGCTCTGATACCATCTATCATTCCCCCAAGGATCTAACATGAATCCATCTTCCCTTGGGGAGTGCATCACAATGACCTTTCGGTTTGGTGACTCGACTAGTGTAAGTTTACTAAGTCTGGACTATGCCTTCTCACTTGGAGTCGCCCATACTCTCTCCAAGCTACGGGTGATTCAAGGCTTCACACTTAACTATATTAACAATAGTTCCACTTACAAGTATACATTTAATGCATTTAACAATATGCGAGAGACAACAAACAAGTCACATGAATATGCAAAGTAGATGACACAAATTGTGCCTAACACTCAAAATATTTATACAAATATTTACAAGTGTTACAATGGATCACATGGATCAATTTACATATACAAATAGATCCACAACAAGTATTGCAACATCCTTCCCCAAATCCACATACGTGCAACCCAAGTTACTTAGATTCACCTCCTTATACAAATCTATCACACTTTGTTACATGAACAGTGTCGAGTTCGTCCCATGCCTCAGTCCCTTTAGATGATCGCAAGTCATAGGTTGAATCCTCCCCCATCCACTCATTCACTATCTCTGCAGACTAGACTTGCTCTTATTGCCCAATTTTTTATCTCCACTTTTATTGTCCAATTTTGTTCTCCAACTCGTCCAATTCACCACAATATATATGCACCCAACCAAACCATTGTGTTGGTCCATTGTGTCTCTTAGGTGAATGGGTGGGCCGACTCAATACTTGGTTGCAATACCCCTAGGATGAATATCAATTGTAAATGTACAAATGCTTTATAAGCTGGTGAGCCAATATGTTTTGTGCTAGAGTGCCTATGTATATGTGTTTTGAGGCCTGATTATCTGTGTGATTTGGGCCATGGAGCCTATGATTTGAAAGGATAGTCAGCCTAGAAAATGTAATATGTAATATGTAATCCACAAGAGGGAAATGGGGCTAAGGGATTGAGAAAAGGGGCTAAGTCAATGGGGCTTAAGCCAAGGGAATATTATAATATTATTCCTAAAGTCAAAGTCATGTGATATTATTTTATCCTAAGTTCCTAAAGGTTGGGAATGAATCACCAAGTGGAGCCAAAGATAGTCCATAAGGTGACAAGTGTCAAGTTAAGATCATGGAAATATATTAGTGTGAATCAATGTAATTCCATCATTCTTTCCAATCATTCACTCAATTATAGCCACTTGTTCCATCCCTCATATGTACCTTAGTTGGAGAGTGTAAGATGAAGTTGTGATTACCCAGAAAATCCTTGGTGGTTTGGCTTGAATAAGTAGGTTGGGAAGAGGGACAGTCGAAGGACTATTGAGCAGAGAAGGGGTACACTTCCAAGGGTGGACAAGCTTTGGGGAATGAGAGGTTGTGAGTTAGGAACTATTTTTAGAGTTGGAACCTGTGCATATATTTTTTTTTATGTATAATCAAACCTTAGTTTGTCTCATGAGCCTTCGCCTTCATGGAGTGATAGATCTGAATCGAGGGTGATTTGTTGTTAAGAGTATATGAATAGAAGAGTCTATGGCTAGGAGGAATGTATGAGGTCTGCATGCAGCTGGTGATTTACAAAAAAATATAAGTTCCCTTTTATATGTTTCTATGTGAAAATTAATGTGTGAATGTTTATGTTAATTCTGTATGCTTTCATTGTAAATATTTATGCATGAATTGTATGTTGTTAGTACTGCATAATTGTTTCATGTGCAGGGCATATTAAGTTAATAAATGGTATCAGAGCTAATTTTAAGATTGTTGGTATGCGGAACATTACTTTGTGGTATCATAGAAGAATAATTGTTATGTGTCATGGCCCAACTTGGGGTTGGGGATGTTACATTGTGGTATCAGAGCCACGGGTTCAATACTGAGCTTGCATGGGGCCATTTGTTAGCAAACATAAGCTAAATTGCATAAATCAAAGTTTAGAGGTTATCTACAAAGTGTTTGAAAGTATTTACTAAGCAATAGTTTGAGTAATTTCATGGGGAGTTTGAGGAAAATGAGCCCAAGAGTTCAAATTCCCAATTTTTAGCCATTGTTTGTGTATTTTCGGCCTATAATTAGTTGAATTTTGGAATTACAGTGTAACCATGGAGAGGGTGAAATTGGGTAAAAATTCTCAATTCATGAGCAAATTCATGCCCCAAAATGTTAATCAATCATGCGTGGAGGTAATTGGTTGGTTTCAGGGCTGAAATTAGCTGCATTAAGCATAATTTTAGAGTTTTATGGTGGCTCAGGTAGAAATTTCGAAATGATGTATTTTTAGAGAAATTGGAAAAAAATTCGAGATTTGTGAAAATTTGGGTATTTTTTCATACATGATGTGGAGGCCATGTGATAATGACATGGAGGCCATGTGGTAGTGGCTTGGAAGTGGTGACATGTACTTCCACGATGGTATTTGGTGGCATGGTGGTAAGTGACGTGCGAGCAACATGAGACGATGGTATAGCCAATACCA
>ML779713.1:33324-43949 GCA_009831015.1 Picea engelmannii | reverse complement strand
CTAATCTCTTGTTGTTAAAGTTAAGGAATGTTTGCAGGTATGTAATCATATACACTGGGTCTATCAAAGAGTTACAAATCATATTTGGATGATGATATTGATGAGGGTTTTTGGTTGAGGTACATGTTGGGTACATGGTTGAGACAAGTAGTTGATGTGTTGGCACATACATGAGGTGTATAGTTGATGATGTTGGTACATATTGATGAGTAGTTGACACAAGATTGGTACATACTTGGTACATGGTTGGATGCACTTTTTTATAGTACAGGTTGATTACAGGTTGTTTGGTATAGGTTGGTGCATGGTTGATGCACTTTTTTATGGTACATGTTTGATGCAGGAGCATCGATCCCAAGCCAGCCATGTGTCAGCCAACCAACCCACTCAACACACACATTCAATGAGGAGGAGAGGCGCAACCCTCTCATAGTCAAATTTTGAATTTGAATGAAGGGCCTTAAATGTTTGTAAGGATGTTAGAGCCAAAAGGTCGTACCTATATGCAGGCTTTAGATGTAGATAGCCTTTAATGGTTGTAAGGATGAGATCTAGCTCTGATCTGGACTAGACAGCACATTCAATGTAAAGTTAATGTAAATTGAATAGGGTAGGTAGCTTTGGGGGGAAGAGCTCAAAGAGCCCCCTCATGTAAAACATCTAGAGGATCTTTTTTTTGGTAGGTAGCAAGAATTAGAGAAGAGAGAAGAGAGGAGGAGCCAAGACTCTGTCAAAGTCTAAGCTCAAGAACACCTTGTAAAGGAGGCATTTCATATTTATATAAAGAGCATATTTTTTGCATGAGTTTCTGCGTGTCTTTATGTGTTTATGAATGTCTTTATGTGTGTTCATTATATGTTGTAGATGTATGATTAGATGTGTGTTTACAAGGATAGATAGGTTCTGCTATCTATAGAGTTCTTTGATTTCAGGTTGGAGTTCTTTAAGGCTTCATGCCAAGAGGGTGTGACAGAACACTGCGGGTTCTGATAGTCAGTTCTTAGAGAGCACTCCCAATTCTGCAGAATTTGGACAAGGATGTGCTAGGAGGGAACACCAACTGAAATCATTGACTCAGAGGAAGACCTCAAGGTTGTTGAACACCTTGGAGGCAAGATTGTGTAGAGGAAGACACAGTGGAAGACAGAATCGTTGCAGGATTCTGCAAGAACTCTACCAGGTGGGCATTGAGTAGATGCATGGGTTGCATTAAGGAGGAACTCCATTGTGAGTTCAAGAAGAAACCAGAGTCACTGAGAGAACTCTGGGGAAACTCTTCTAGGAGTGCATTGAGTTAGTGTGCAGATAGAGCACAGAAGGAAAGAACTCTTTTGAGTTCTGGAATAGAAGAAGAGTCCAAGGAGAGGATCTTCACAGGGTTGTTGAACACCCTGCAGACTCAGCAAGAAGTTGCTTGTGCAAAAGAGTGCTAGGAGGGAATCAGATTCTCCATCTGAAAGAGAAGGAAAAAGGGTTAATCTATTAGAGGTAGAAGCTACAGGAAAAGCTCAAAAGAGATAGCACCTTCATGCATGCAAAGACTCTGCAAGAATTGTAGAAGTCAAAGAATCCTTTGAGGATTCAAGGAGAGAATCTTAGGAGGGACAGCATATTTGAATATGCAGTCGAGACCAATGGTGTAGAGATTGCAAAGGAAAAGAAAAGGTCAAGGCCTTTAGCATTTGGGAAATCTTCCAAAGGTCGGGAAGAAAGTACATGCTCAACAGGAGGAGCACAGTTGTCGTTGGATCAGCCGAGAAGATCTGGACCGTGGATTTGTGTCCAGGTAGCGTAGGAAGGGTACAGAGGAATAACAGGTCTGAGCCGTCAGATCTGGGTACATGGACTGATAGCCATCGGATCTGTGGAAAGCTGCACGAGGTTTAAATCCTCACGCGCAGAGTAGAGAATCCGAAAAGTCCCGACAGGGTAGAGGTATCGGGATTTTGGACTTCAGGAATTTGGAGGTTCAAAAAACGAAGGACCGGAGATTAGGACTCACGGGTCCCGAAGTCCCGAAGGTATTTGAGTCGTCCATCTAGGAAGGACAGGTGTCGCGAGATCCTTTCATATCAGGGATTCGGACATTGGGAAGCAGAGAAGGGAGTCTTTCGGCTTCGCTACTGGCGAAGTCCTGAAACGATCTGAACCATCCATCTATGGGAGGACACGTGGCGAAGATCGGGGGGGAATCACCGGGTAATCGAATACCGGGGATTCAGAAGACAAGAGGGTCAGTGTCGTTGGGTTTGCAGAGTCTTGAAGACCGAAATAATTGGGATCGTCCAAGCAGAGGACACGTGGAGTGATCCAGACATCGGGAGAAAAGTCCCGAAAAGAGAATTTTGGTATTTCGGCTACCGGAAGATGTAGGGTGAGAGTTCGGAACTCTTGACCCATATAATCCCAAAAGGATCTGAGCCGTTGGATCAAGGGAGGATTTGAGTCGTCGATCTTTCTCAGGAGGAGGAGAAGCGAAGGTTCAGGATTTCGGTACTTCGGTATTTCGGATACTGGGAGTACGAGAGGACAAGGCATTGTTGCATTAGGAGTCACGAAATTCTGAAATGTGAATTCCCAAAAGTGTAGAAGGAGTATTGCTGGGTCACGAGGGCAAGATCCATATTTCAGCATACTGGATATCAGGTATTTCGGAAATCCTGAGGACATGAAATACGGGTTCTTAGGAACGAATATACCGAAAGGATTAGGGTCGTTGATTTGAGAGTGGATCACAACCGTTGATCCCAGTTAGGAGTGAAAGGATTGTATTGGTATTTTGGATACTGAGAAGTCTAAGGAACGGGGACTGGAGGAAACCTTGCATCGGGAAAGCTCGAAACGTGAAAACCCAAAGTTCCTAAGGAATAGCACGAGGCGTAGAGGATGGGTGTATTCATCGACATTTTGAAGTTCGTAACTTCAGGAGTTCTGAGGATATGAGAACCAATCATTTTGGCATTAGAAAACCCAAAATCACAAAAGAGTAGGAGGACAAAGCCGGGAAATAGGCATTTCGGCATTTCAGAAATTGGCTTTTCGGGAGTCTTGAAGACAGGAAGTCGGGCACTTTGAATCAATGAACCCCGACGAAGACTGCGATCATATCAAGAGTGGTCACATGGACCAAAGATATGACCCAGGGGCTAATCGTCATTGAGTGCTATTTTGGCATTTCAGCATTTCAGGGATCGGGAGATCGAGAAGGAAGAGGTTCTTGACATTAGGACTCAGGAAGTCCCAAAACCCGAATTTACTTGGTGAGAAAAGATCACAGTCGTGTTTGAAGGTCGTGTGGAGGTGAAGGACCTGTGTATCACAAATTTTAGGTTCCAATAGGGATCTGGAAGAGCCGCTTCGGCTTAGGGAGGTTTTTGAACAATCCTGCGTGGACCTCGACCCGAGGGTTTGGGGGTCTACGTCATTTTTGGTATTAGAGCTTGACTATGTTTGTATATTTCAGGCAGAGGGAGAAGGAAGGAATTTACTCTAGTACACATTAGTTTGGTATCATAGATAGGAAAAGGGAAGACAGTGCTGAGACTCTGTGGAGATTGTTGCAGGTGCGCAGCAGTCAAAAGCTAGTCTAGTCAACTATAGGAGATGCTGGAAGCACTCAAGGTTGCAGAGTGATAGCAACAGATCTGTTAGGAGAACAGATAGACAATGGGAAGAATGGATACTGAAGGCCATAAGCATGGTGGAAAGAAGAACCATTAGCAGTAGGAGAATGCTGCAAGGGATAAAGAACTTGCTGAGATCAGGGCAAGGATGGATGAGCTTGCACTACGGGTGCAACAGATTACAAAGTCGAGATGTGTGTATGAATGGCCCATGAAGACGAAGGTAAAATGGCCAGTTAGGGAATTGGTGGTCACAAGATAGTAGAGGCTATTAAAGGGATGGCTGAGGCATGCTGAAAACCTCAATGGACCAGAGGAGAAAATGGTTCATGTGTGTGAACCAGATGATGGGAGAAACCTCAGTAGTGAGGATGAAATGGGATCAGTTGAAGATCTCAAATATTGCCAAGAGGGAAAAATAGAAATCCCAATTTCCAGGAGGGCAATGAGATGAGATCACTGTGGGATCTCATATACTGTCAAGAGGACAGTCGAGGAATTTCACATTTCTAGGAGGGCAATGAAATGAGATCACTGCGGGATCTCATAGACTGTCAAGAGGACAACAAGGGGAATTTATATTGCCAGGAGGGCAATGGAAAGAGATCAACAGAAGATCTCAGTGATTACCAGATGAGCAATAAGATGGGATCAGAGGATCTCACAGACTATCAAGAGGACAACATGGAAAACCCATATTTCCAGGAGGGCAAGGGAGAGCAGATGAGCTCAGAGTTGAGTTCATACCAGCAAGGATAGCTGGAAAAAAAAGAGGATCAGAGGAATCTTCTGATGATTGGGGGAATTGGAATATTCCTACCACATCACCCAAGGGGTGAAGCAACAACAACAGACTGACAGCTAGCAGATATTTTCAAAGAAGAAGAAGCATTGGAGCAGATGTTATAGGCTTCCCAAGTAGAGGAAGAAGAAGAGCATTCCGAGGAATGGCTCAAAATTTTTAGCCAGGAAGATGAAATGACTGTAGCATTGGAGCTTGCAGCAAAAGAAGCCAAAGAAGAGACAGACAACATGAGTCTTGCTGATCTGTGTGAAGAGATTGAAGCCCTGGAGAAGAGGGTGATAATGAAAAACATGCACATCCAACAAGTCAAGTTGGAGGCAGATGAAAGAGGATTCCAGTCTGAGCAGAAGCTGGAAGGAGCTAGAGACATACCAACAAGAGGAATGGCAACAACAACACTGTCAGAGGTGATGGATGAACAATAGATCAGTCAAGAGGGGACTACAGAGAAGTTTGCAGTAGAGTGGCCACTTAGTGCCACAAAGGAGAGTAAAAATAGCATGGGAAATCATGGTGATCTGCCTATCTGTAGAAAGAAATTGTAGCAGAGGATACTGCATGAACAGAGCCAGCCAGGATAGTAGTTGGACGAAGTGATCGAACATATCAAAAAGCTGATGTTGAATTCAGCACGAGAGACTGCCAACAATGAGAAGTTGAGAAGAAGAGAAGCAACAGAAGCAGAAGAGCAGCAGAAGCAACAACAGCAGCAACAACAGAGAGATGGAGCAAAGGGACAACTCCAAAGAGTTGTTTGGGATTCAGGAGGATTTCAACAGCCAGGGTGGAGAGCTCATGAGCAGGAGCTCATGAATTTTTCACAGCAAAGGAGTATGATGGAAGATAATCGCTCCCAAGCCAGCCATGCACCAGCCAACCAACCCACTCAACGCACGCATTCAATGAGGAGGAGAGGCGCAACGCTCTCATATTCAAATTTTGAATTTGAATGAAGGGCATTAAATGTTTGTAAGGTTGTTAGAGCCAAAAGGCCGTGCCTATATGCAGGATTTAGATGTAGATAACCTTTAATGGTTGTAAGGCTAAGATCTAGCTCTAATCTGGACTAGACAGCCCATTCAATGTAAAGTTAATGTAAATTGAATAGGGTAGGTAGCTTTGGGGGGAAGAGCTCAAAGAGCCCCCTCATGTAAAACATCTAGAGGATCTTGTTTTGGGTAGGTAGCAAGAATTAGAGAAGAGAGCAGAGAGGAGGAGCTGAGACTCTGTCAAAGTCTGAGCTCAAGAACACCTTATAAAGGAGGCATTTCATATTTATATGAAGAGCAGATTTCCTACATGAGTTTCTGTGTGTCTTTATGTGTTTATGAATGTCTTTATGTGTGTTCATTATATGTTGTAGATGTATGATTAGATGTGTGTTTATAGGGACAGATAGGTTCTGCTATCTGTAGAGTTCTTTGATTTTAGGTTGGAGTTCTTTGAGGCTTCATGCCAAGAGGGCATGACAGAACACTGCGGGTTCTGATAGTCAGTTCTTAGAGAGCACTCCCAATTCTACAGAATTTGGACAAGGACGTGCTAGGAGGGAACACCAACTAAAATCATTGACTCAAAGAAAGACCTCAAGGTTGTTGAACACCTTGGAGGCAAGACTGTGTAGAGGAAGACACAGTTGAAGACAAAATCGTTGTGGGATTCTGTAAGAACTCTGCTAGGTGGGCATTGAGTAGATGCACGGGTTGCATTGAGGAGGAACTCCATTGTGAGTTCAAGAAGAAACCAGAGTCACTAAGAGAACTCTGGGGAAACTCTGCCAGGAGGGCATTGAGTCAGTGTGCAGATAGAGAACATAAGAAAAGAACTCTTTTGAGTTATGGAATAGAAGAAGAGTCCAAGGAGAGGATCTTCACAGGGTTGTTGAACACCCTACAGACTCAGCAAGAAGTTGCTTGAGAAAAAGAGTGACAGGAGGGCATCAGATTCTCCATTTGAAAGAGAAGGAAAAAGGGTTAATCCCTTAGAGGTAGAAGCTACAGGAAAATCTCACAAGAGATAGCACCTTCGTGCGTGCAAAGACTCTACAAGGAACGCAGAAGTCGAAGAATCCTTTGAGGATTCAAGGAGAGAAGCTCAGGAGGGACAATGTCTTTGAATACACAGGTGAGACCAATGGTGTAGATTTCGCAGAGGAAAAGCAAAGGTCGAGGCCTTTAACATTTTGGAAACCTTCCAAAGTTCGAGAAGAAATCACATGCTCAACAGGAGGAGCACAGCTGCCGTCGGATCAGCCGAGAAGATTTGGACCGTGGATTCGTGTCCAGGCAGTGTAGGAAGGGCATAGTGGAAGAACAGGTCTGAGCCGTCAGATCTGGGTACATGGACCGATATCCGTCGGATCTGTGGAAAGCTACACGAGGTTTAAATCCTCATGCATAGAGTAGAGAATCCAAAAAGTCCTGACAGGGTAGAGGTATCAGGATTTCAGACTTCGAGAATTTGGAGGTTCAAAGGATGAAGGACTGGAGATTAGGATTCATGGGTCCCGAAGTCTCGAAGGTATCTGATTTTTCCATCTAGGAAGGACAGGTGTCGTGAGATCCTTTCATATCAGGGATTCAGACATTGGGAAGTAGAGAAGGGAGTCTTTCGGCTTCGCTACTGGTGAAGTCCCGAAACGATCTGAACCATCCATCTGTGGGAGGACACGTGGCGAAGATCGAGGGGGAATCACAGGGTAATCAAATATCGGGGAATTGGAAGACAAGAGGGTCAGTGTTGTTGGGTTCGTGGAGTCCTGAAGACCGAAAGAATCGGGATCGTCCAAGCGGAGGACACGTGGAGCGATCCAGACATCGAGAGAAAAGTCCTGAAAAGAGAATTTCAGTATTTCGGCTACCGGAAGATTCAGGGGTGAGAGTTCGGAAATCTTGACCCATAGAATCCTGAAAGGATCTAAGCCGTTGGATCAAGGGAGGATTTGAGTCGTCGATCTTTCTCAGGAGGAGGAGAATCGGAGGTTTGGGATTTCGGTACTTCGGTATTTCGGATACCAGGAGTACGAGAGGACAAGGCATTGTTGCGTTAGGAGTCATGGAATTCCGAAACGCAAATTCCTGAAAGCGTAGAAGGAGTATTGTCGAGTCACGAGGGAAAGAGCCAAATATCGGGTATTTCAGAAATCCCGAGGACATGAAATATGGGTTCTTAGGAACGAAGATCCCAAAAGGATCAGGGCCATTGATTTGAGAGTGGATCACAACCATTGATCTCGGCCAGGAGTGAAAGGACTGTATCGGTATTTCGGATACAGAGAAGTCTAAGGAGCAGGGACTGGAGGAAACCTTGCATCGGGAAAGCCCGAAACGTGAAAACCCAAAGTTGTTAAGGAATAGCATGGGGCACGGAGGACGGGTGTATTCATCGACATTTCAGAGTTTGGAACTTCGGGAGTTTCGAGGATATGAGAACCAAGCATTTCGGCATCAGAAAACCTGAAATCGCGAAAGAGTAGGAGAAGAAAGGTGGGAAATAGGCATTTTGGCATTTCGAAAATTGGCTTTTCGGGAGTCTTGAAGACAGGAAGTTGGGCACTCTGCGTCAATGAACCCCGAAGAAGACTACGGTCATATGAAGAGTGGTCACATGGACCAAAGATATTGCCTAGGGGCTAATCGTCGTTGAGTGCTATTTTGGCATTTCGTCATTTTGGGGATCAATGGATCGGGAAGGCATAGGTTCTCAACATCAAGACTCAGGAAGTCCCAAAACTTGAATTTACTTGGCGAGAAAAGATCGCGGTCATGTTTGAAGGCTGTGTGGAGGTGAAGGACCTGTGGATCACAAATTTGAGGTTCCAATAGGGATCCGAAAGAGCTGCTTCGACTTGGGGAGGTTTTTGAATGATCCTGCATGGACCTCGACCCGAGGGTTTGGGGGTTTGCGTTAATGTTGATTATAGGTTCAGGTACAGGTTGATGCATGGTTCAAGTTTATTGGTATAGGTTTACAACAGTATATCTCACAGTGATAGTGTGACAGTGGTTCCATCATTCTACTTCTACTTCAAGGCGGTTGGACAGGGCAAGGACAGGTGGTTGTATCCACCTTCCAGTTGTATTAGGAGAACATAGGGGGTTGTAGCCTCCTTCTAGTTGTAGCCAGAGAATAGGGGAGTTGGATCTTCCTTCATGTTGTAGCCTGAGAAACAAGGGGATTGGAGCCTCCTTCCAGTTTTAGCTAGAAAACAAAGGAAGTTGGTGCTTTTAATGAATGTAATTCTTCAAGACATATAAGAAAAATCATTCTGTAGTTTTCTCCCACTTTGGGTTTCCACGTAAATTATTGGTGTACTATGTATGTGTATGATTTTTCATTTTTTCATTGCTTATTTACTCTGAATTTATTGGATGATAATGCTACATTGATATAACACTTGGATTATATGGTTAAAACGGATTACATTGCTCTATTACTGATTCACCCCCCCTCTCAGTAATCCAACAATTGGTATCAGAGCAAGTTCCTTCAGAAATCAATTTAACCACTGAAAGGTAGATCATGGAGAGAAACAACTTGTATAAAAATGGAATACCACAGTTCAATGGACAAAAGTATGCATTTTGGAGCATAAGGATGAAAAAATATATACAGACATGGGGATTTGAAATTTGGCAATCGATTATAGATGGATACACAACATTAGTAGTTCTGTCAACAAATGACAAAGCAGTGAAACTCAGTCAGAATAATTCCAAAGACAAAAACACACTTCTGAATGGTCTTAGTGAAATGGTATTCACCAAAGTTGCACATTGTAAATCTGCTAAAGAGATTTGGGACAAAATTCAAAATATTTATGAAGGAGATTCAAAAGTCAAAGCAACAAAGCTTCAAACTTACAGAGGTCGGTTCAAACAAATTAAGATGAAGGAATATGAGAATATTGCAACTTACTTTTTACGAGTTGATGAAACAGTAAATGTAATCATAGGATTGGGAGAAGAAATCAAAGAATTTGTAATTGTTCAAAAAGTACTAAGATCTCTTCCTATGAGATTTGACCCTAAGATATCAACATTAGAAGAAATATCAGATCTAAACTCAATAAGCATGGACGAATTACATGGAATCTTCACAACATATGAAATGAGAACTGAACAGGAAAATCCAGATAAAAAAGAAGAAGCCTTCAAAGAATCCAAAAATTCAAAGAAAAAGGGAAGGCAAAAAGAAGAACGTAGCAGCAACAGTGACGTCTCGAAAGATGATGAAGAAGTGGCCAAATTTGTGAAAAGACTGAACAAGGGAACCAATGGTAGGTATAGAGGTAAGCTTCCTTTAATTTGTTTTAATTGTGATAGTATTGGTCATTTTTCTAACAAATGTCCTTGTAAGAAAAAGAGAAATGATGAAGGTTACTTAAACGGAAAATAAACATATAAAGGGAAAAGAACCACAAATAATTTTTCAAGAAAATCTTATGCATCAAAGAAGACATCTCATCATCAGATGAAGATGAAGTCAGTGACAATGAGACAGAAAGAGTTCTATTCATGGCAGTAGAAGAATCTGAAGAAGAATATGAAGAAGACGAAGAAGAATATGAAGAAGACGAAGAAGAATATGAAGAAGTTGAAGAAGAAATTGAAGAGGCAGAAGTTGACTACCAAGAGGAATTAATGTGTTCCATAGAAGTTATTAGAAGAGAAAAGAAGAAAAACAAGAAAAAACAAGCAGAACTAGACAAGAAAGAAGACACTCAAGAACTAGAACAAATGATCACAAATTTTAAGGTTCAAATAGAAGAAGATAAAAGAATTGAAAAAGCACTCAAAGAACAGCTAGAAGAAAAAGACAAGATCATTGGAAATTTGGAAGAAAATATTGTCACATTAAGAAAGGATCTTCAAAAGAAAAATATGCAAAACAACTCAAAAGTTTTGGATGACATTATCAACAGTCAAAAATCTCATCATGACAATTCTAGACTTGGATACAATTAGACAGAAAAAAGGATCAATCTCCAAAACAACAGAGCAATAAAAATATCCAAAACGCTATGCAGAAATAATCAAGGGGGATAGGAATATATACAAGGAAGATTACAGGGACACTCCTCCATCGAGAAGATTCATATTTCATAATCAACAACCGACAGATAGGCCTCAGCAAGAAGAATAATTTATAAGAGTACCTCCTTTCAGACAATCTTCAACTCCTAGGTATCAAACTAT
>ML779713.1:4191-17915 GCA_009831015.1 Picea engelmannii | reverse complement strand
TATTCCATTGAGGAAACATATCCAAGTATCTATGGTAAAAAATTCATCTTGTGGGTCGTTGCAGTTTTGGAGTTACACTCCATGGAAAATAGGGTTTGTGGCTAGTCTTGAAACCTGTCTAAAACAGGTGTTTCAGGTAAAAATGTCATAACTTCTTCATAACAGATCCAAATTCAATAAGACAAAATGTGTTTCTTAGAGTATAATCTTTAGTATTCTGTGTAATAGTTTCAGATCCATTCAACAAATATTCTGTGTGGGGCACGCTCTACAAGGTCTCTCTCTAGAATAATTCAAAATTCAGCAAGGTATTCCATTTTTCCTATAACTCCTTTTATGAGAGGTTCCAAGTAGTGAAACCTGGAGGAATTGCATAAAACACACTGACGAGAATTTTGTATCATTTTCAGATATTTATTCATTACAGGTACATAGTTATGATTATTTCAAGTTAGGGTTGTTGACTAATCCAAAACTAGTCATGTGAGACTAAATAAAACTTTGATGAAAATGATAGTCTCTTGTTGTTAAAGTTAAGGAAGGTTTGCAGGTATGTGATCATATACACCAGGTCTATTACAGAGTTACAAATCATATTTGGATGATGATATTGATGAGCGATTTTGGTTGAGGTACATGTTGGGTACATGGTTGAGACAAGTAGTTGATGAGTTGGCACATACATGAGGCATATAGTTAATGATATTGGTACATATTGATGAGTCATAGTTGATGAGTAGTTGACACATGATTCATACATACTTGGTACATGGTTGTATGCACGTTTTAATGGTATAGGTTGATTACAGTTTGTTTGGTATAGGTTGATTACAGGTTGTTTGGTACAGGTTGGTGCATGGTTGATGCACTTGTTTATGGTACAGGTTGAGGTACAAGTTGATGCATGGTTGATGCATGGTTCAGTTTTATTGGTACAAGTTTACAGCAATATATCTCACAGTGATAGTGTGACATTGGTTCCATCATTCTACTTCTACTTCAGGGTGGTTGTATGGGGAAAGGACAAGTGGTTGTAGCCACCTTCCGGTTGTATCCGGAGAACATAGGGGGTTGTAGGCTCCTTCTGGTTGTAGCCAAAGAATAGGGGAGTTGGAGCTTCCTTCAGGTTGTAACCTGAGAAATAAGAGGGTTGGAGCCTCCTTTCAATTGCAACTGGAAAACAAAGGAAGTTGGTGCTTCCAATGAATGTAATTCTTCAAGACATATAAGAAAAAGCATTTCGTGGTTTTCTCCCGCTTTGGGTTTCCACGTAAAACACCGGTGTACTGTGTATGTGTATGATTGTTCATTGATTATTTACTCTTCAGTTATTGTATTATAACGATACATTGATATAACACTTGGATTATATGGTTAAAAAGGATTACATTTCTCTATTACTGATTCACCCCCCCTCTCAGTAATCCAACAAATGTAACATCCCATTTTCCCCCAATACTCTAATTATTCCTAAGACTTGATATAAGTATGTTTATGAAGCATGTAATTATGTTTTGATTTAATGAAAACACAAAACCATTGACTGAGAGGGAACAACCTTGAAAGTAATGGCCATGATACACAAATTGGAATTGATGAAGCATGAAATTGATTGAGTGACTGGGTAAGGTGGAAATGGGATGTTTTGTGAAGAAAATAGGAATATTGTTTAACAATCTAGATTATGTTTTCAAATCATGGATAAACACCTACCAGTGTACCTAATTTGTATGGAGCCACATCACCAATAAAATAAATCACAAAGTTGGTTGGAATAATTAATGATTGTTGACAGTTGGTATTTGAAGAAGGAAAGGGCCAATTGAATGACCCGATGGTAGGACACCACAAACTTTCCCCTTTCAGAATGTGAATTATGGATATGGGTTGTGTCTGTAGGAAGACCATGAAGATCCTGAGAAGAAATATGGAAAAATACCACCAGACATAGGAGAACACACATTAGGGTGAAAACGCAAGCAACAGAACAAAGAACAAGAGGAAAAATAGGCATATCACAAAGACACTCGAGGAGAGTTGAATCAAGAAAGAACATGTGAGTAGTAGACTCACTGAGCAATGATGTAGCGAACAAATTTGTTTGTGAGCATGGATCCAGGAAGAGAATAAAATAGAGATATTTCCTTGAAGAAAATAGGAAGCTTGTATGAGTTATTGATGATCACACTAAACAGAGAAGACCCAGATCCTAAGCTAGAGAAATAGTGGGCTACATCTTAGTGCTTAGTGGAAAAAAACAAACAATGGTAATGGGATGTCTATGAGGGACTATTTAGCAGAGAAGGGCCTCTCCTGTGCAGAGGAAATTCAATTGATAAACCACCTAGTAAACCTGTAGAGACCCTGAGCTCAGTGGGAAGGGGGGAACTTTTGTTGTTGTCAGAGGAGGAAGGAGAGTAACCTTGTTGGGTCATCATAATTTTGGAACCCAACTGAATCAATTTCCCCTTGTAGTATCATGTCTTGGCATGAGGGTGGAGTAATATAGGAAGGCACTCTACAATGTGGCCTAAGTTTAGGAGGAAAGGTGTCCTCTCTCAGTCAGTCGGTGTTGGCTATTTCATTATCATATAAGTGTTTGAATTACACTATTAAATTGCACATGAATGATATGTGTGTGTGTGTGTGTCTTATTTTTATGGAAATAAAATTATTTATAATCAATTAATTGAATTCCTGAGAAAGTGGAATGTGTTTCCATGGATTTTAATGGATTTGTTAAACTGTGAAAATTAATAAGTATGGATTGTTTGAGTCCCTATGAACCTTATAACCATGGAGGAAATCTTATAAGATATGAAATAATATTTCCCATGATAAGAGGAAAGGTTGATGAAGGTATTTGAGTGGTTTCATGACTCCTGGAGACTCGAAAGACTCCCTGATGAAACCCTGAGCTTGTCTAAGTTCCCAAAACAGATGTTAATCAGTAAAGAAAACCCATGTTAAGATGAGAGAGTTTGTGGCCGTTGATTCAATGGGATAAATATTTCTCAACCCTACGTTGGGAAGGCATGGTCATTAGGAGAATGATTCCTTAAACAACACAAGAGTTGGAACGACAATTTCTGATGACGGTGACGAAAGTCTTGAGACGAGATGAGGATCTTTGATCTATCAAGAGTAACCCATGAAATATTTAGACCATTGATACCAGATGCATTTTCGTGGGGGTATGGAAGGTCATAATTTCATTAGATCCATTTATCGACATTTAGGAAATATTTTATCTCCATCGTAGATTGTCGAAGGACCCTTATAAGTGATAAAGGGAGTGATGATGTCATGTTGACATGGTGTTTGAGAATTGTAGCCAACATGTTCCCTTGGGTGACAGGTGTCACCTGTTGAGTGGTCAGAGGGACTGAAGTGGTCCTGGAAGGTATTGAAGCCCTTAGTTCTTTGATTCCAACCTAGAACGTTAGATCTAGATGATGTTAGATCATATCCATTTGTCAAAGGATGGCTAGTATAAGAGCCATGGAGAGAGGTTCAAAGGATGAGTCGATGACGAAAAGGGAGCTTAAGTACTTAACATCAACTATTGATTAGGGAGTGAGTAAGGTGTGATGATAGCTATTGATCTTGGGAGCATTTTCGTCGGGAGTGGGAAGTTGTTAAGGATGGTATGTAGGCTCCAAAGTGCCGATGATGACGAAGGTTCTAGGATCAAAGTTAGCCATTGATTGACGAGAAGACAAGGAAATAATTACAACCATGAATCTATTGTGGAATCCACATAACCACGTAAGGACAGGTTAAGGGATGTGCGTTATCCTATGTGAAACTTCGAAGCGTTGACACATTCAGAGTCGTTGAAGTCAGGTTTCAAAAGCCGTCATATATGGGATATTTTCGATAAGAGTGGTCATCATCAAAACTTTGGTTGGGGTGTTGATAACTCCATGGGAGAAGAACCCCAATGATGAAAAAGGTTGTCTCAAGGGATTATATATGTTGGATGCTCATTCTAAGGACCTTTGGATATAGGAGGGGCCCAAATAGATGGATCATCATCGGAGCATTCAAGATTGAGTGTTTAGTGCTCCACCGGAGTGAATCTCAATGACGTCGTTAGGATTATCTGGATAGAAATCCTGAAATAGTGATTTGGGTAGGTGCCACGCTGGCACCACATAATTTCCATGTCATATGGCACAAGTGACAAGGTGACATGTAGATTCCTCATGGAAGTGAGGTTTATTTAGGCCAAGAGAGTCTGGGAAACTTTGAGAGGTTGTGCCTTTGGATCTAGAGCTCAGTTTTAAGCATGGCTATAGTCATTACAAATCTCTCGGTGAGAAAAATCCATATATGAGGTTTGTTGATAGAGATGAAGGTCTTGGAAGAATAGAAATTCAGATACCCAATCAACCTCTATGAGGATTAAGGGGTCAGTTGTGTTACACTATAGACCCATTGACACTTCACAATATTCTTTCCTTGTAGTTGGGGAACCATGTCCCAAGTCTAATTCTTCGACAAAGAATAAATTTCTCTCTTCATTGTCTGCTCTCATTCAGGTCATCCTTTATAATCTAAGTAGGTAACAGGGTCAAATGTTTCAAGAACACAAGTCATCAAGGAAATGATGGAATGTTTCTTTTGAATTCTAGTCTAACATCCACAGGAGGAATCTCAAGCATCAATGCCAACATCTTCAATTGTCTTGTTATCCCATTGGGGTAGGAAAGAAATAGGTGAACCATGGTTCACTTCCTCAGGTCAATAAGAAGTTGGAGGGTATTTAAATGGAGGACCATTCAAAACAAAAGAAGATGAACAAGTTGACTCATAGGTCGATGGTCTAATTGAAATAGGGAGAAAAATCATTTTTCTAGTCGAAGGAATTAAGAATGGAATAGGAGCACCATTGTCAGAGACAACACCAAAGGGATCATAATGTAGTAATATAGAAGAGGAATTCCACAACTTTACACTAGAATACTTCTCATCAAACTGAAAATTACGTATGATAATGATTTTCCATTTGACAGGATCAAACAGTCTATAGAATTTCAACTCTTCAGAGTATCCCATCATGATGTAAGCATGAATATTTGCATCCAAACTTCTTTCTAAAATCATATGGGATGTGAGCCTAGGAAACACATCCAAGCACATAGAGGTGGCACACTGAAGGCTTCTTCCCATACTATCATTCGACTAGAGTCATGGAAGGAATAACTTGAGTCGAGATGTGATTGAGAAGATAATTTACACAGTATATTTTGATTAATGTTTGATTCTTGTGTTATGCAACTCCATTTTGTTGAGGTGTGTGAGGAATCGACCACTTCCATTCAATACCATATCGAAGTAGGTATTCTTCAAAGGGTTGATTGACATACTCACCACCATTTTAAGATCTCAATAATTTGATGGGTCAGCCACATTTATTTTCAGCAAAGGCCCAAAAATCCTTGAACTTTTCAAAGATAGAATTCTTATTCTTAAGGAAAAATACCCATGTGAAGAAAGAGAACTCATCAATGAAAGTCAAAATGTACCTTGCACCTGCCACTGAAGGTGGATTGATGCATCAAATATATATGTGAACCAATTCCAGTAGATTACGTGCTCACCACGCTTTCCTAGAGTCAAATGGTTCCCAATGATGCCTCCCAAGTACACCTCCCTTACAGACTCCTTCAGAGGGAAACACCTTTGGAAAACCAAAAACCATGTTTTGAGTTTTCAGTGCCTACAGAATTTGGAAATTTAGATGTTTGAGTCGTTCATGCCAAATTCAACTTCTCTCATCAGTGTGAGAAACAAGTGTATTTGGTTGAGGTTCAGGTCGATTTGAGTCACGAGACTTGTACAAAATGTTTGTGGGGCTGAGAAACCCAATAGTGACAATAGACTTACCTTTCTTCAAATCATGAACATAGAACCTATCTGGACAAAATTACACAATATTACCTATCTGTGTCAACTAAGAAACAAACAACATATTTTCACTGAGATTTGGCACATGATAGATGTTGACAATTTTCACATGTCGAAAATAAACATCACCCTAAATAACCAAATCCAGAGAAAAATCATTAGAAACATAGATTTTACTCTCCTCATATTGATTCAGTCTCATGAATAAAGTGGAATCCTTATCCATATGTTGAGTGCACCCAAAATCAACAACCCATTAATTTTGTGCAGAATGTGACAACAAGGCATGAGAATTCCCGACTTGGAAGGTGAAATTATCAGCGGGTCGATGAACAATGGACACATGTAATTCAAGGCATTTAACCTTATCATCTAATTCATATTGATTCTTAAATAAATTTTTCTCCACATGTATATCCTTTCCAGAGTACTGACATGTCTTGTTCTTTTGAATTCGTTGTGGTTTTCTCTGGGGTCCCTGGTCATGGTATGTAGATTTTTGTGCAAAAACATCAGACTGCCCTTTATTCATGGGATTCATATTTCCCTTTACCTTGAGAAAGTGGTCTTTATTGTTACCACCAAGATTACCTTCTCCAAGAAATCTATGTTGATTAGTAATTAAAAGACCACATAAATATCCAAAGGTGTAATCCTTCCCATATTCCTTGTGTGCTTTCCATTTGGTGCGGAAAGTTGAAAAAAACATGTCAAATGGTGTTCTCAAGTTCATAAGGACTAGATAGATGAGTTTTAAATCCTTATTTTAATGGTTTATTCCACATTCACCCAATTTTAACTAGAGTTCCTTGACATGTGCCAAATAGTCCTCCAGTATTTCAATGGAATGATGATTAAGAGATATCAACTCTTTCTCCAACTTTATGATGTGGCTCTTGTTGACTCAGCCAAACAAGGTTTTCAAATTCTTCCATAATTTATGAAGACAGTTGATTCCACTAACGTGAAAATGAATCTCATGTGAGATGTAGGTCGTAATGAGTCCTACAACCTCATCCATTTTTCCATCAACAATGAACTTCACCTAATCATTTGTTGGATATGAAATATTCACCTTTGTATACTTCCATAGTCCTTTAATATTCAGTAGGGTTTCCATATCCATTTCCCATAATGCATAATTTTATCTGTTCATAACAACAGGATCAATATTCAAATCCATATTTGATATCTAGAAACACTAGTCTGTTTCAACAAGCTCCAATCAACAAACCATCAACCCAGAGTCAATCACAAAATAGATCCAACTCAACAAGATTTGTAGATAACATTTTGAGGCTTTAAACCATCATCTCTAATTCCATGTTGGGGAATAGGGTGGAACATGAAATGAAACAGAGGACATAGTAGTGCAGATAATCGAAGAGGAATAAAACATTTCGAAGATAAGAGGTAGAATATAAAGACACCGTTACAACACTTAAGCAAAGCACATTGTGATCAGAACATCAGATTGAATGTTGTACATCTTGATCCGCATGATCTATTACAAAATATTGATTTTATTAATTGATAATGACCCAAGGGATCTCTTTTTATAGCCTCAATATCTAACTGATTTCCATAGAATTTGGAATCTATTTTTGACATGTAGCTGTCGGTTGATGGAGTTGACTATGAAAAATCCACTCTATCAAGTCGACTCGATAGGAATCGACCCGACTGCCTACACATCCAACTCGTAGTCGATTGTTGGGCTAGTTGGTCCACTGCCCAACTATCTTTGACTATTGGTCAATTGTCCGACCAACAAGAACATTGACTACTCAACTGACTAGTGTGGTGTGTTGGTCGATTACTCGACCAACTATATCTAGTTGTAGGTTGACCTCTTGACTGAATAAACCCAGGAGATGTGTGATGAACCATCGATGATTGATGTTTCCAACAAGGAGTAGGGTATCAAGTGAGGATACCAAGAGTAGTGATAGTAGGGTCAGAGAAAATAAATTTGGATCATCTTGGCTATTGAGATATGGAGTCACATTAGAGGACGATGAGGCATGAAGTAGAGGCAGTAATGTGGTGGAATATTGTGATGGACCCCTTCTATAAGGGGAAGAGGATATATCCATTCTGAATGGATTTGCATGTATATAGGTAGGAATCTCTTTGGTATCTCTCACTGGAGATTATGAGAGAAGATGGAGGAACCCCCTCTTTGAACCCCCCCCCCTTGTGCATTTGCAATCAATGATAAAGAACAAAAGAAGGTGAGGATATAGGAGTAGAAGAAGAAATAGTAGAAGAAAGGAGAAGAGAAGAGTCGAGTGAAGGAGAGGTTGAGGTCAACAATATTTTGTATATTTTAAACTTGTACACTTATTTACTACGAACATATTTTCAGTAAAAGAACAGAAAATATACAATGGAAAATACACACATTACATAGAGATTTTTCCCCTGGAAACCCAAACCGGGAAAACCAACATATTATATATGCATTTACACTCATACATTGTTTACAATACAATATACATATAGGATCCAACAGCATCCAAAACCCTAACCCAATGAGCTAGATTAGTCAACAACCCTAATTCCTTAACCAGAAATAGACAACCATCAGAAAAAACCATGTGCTGAAAAACCTCCCAACAATGGACATGAAAATAGAGGTGACATGAAAACGACGAAAAAAATGTGACACATATATAACACATACCCACCATGCTCCCACTTGTTGTTTCTTTGCATACATTGGGTTACAAGGTTACATATTCAACAATCCAGGGCAATAATGCCCATATCCTCTACACCAAGAGAACTTCTCAGTCCTCACAGATTTTGTTAATGAATCTGCAACATTCTTCAAAGTGTCCACCTTCATCAACAACACTTTATTTTCTTCAACCATGTCTCTCATGAAATGAGATTGAACATCAATATGCTTTGTCTTTGAATGATAAGTCGAGTTCTTCACAAAAAAATTTCACTCTGACTATCACAATCTATCCTTACAGCTTGTTGTACCAACCCAATACCTAAAAACAATCTTTGTAACCATACTTCTTCCTTACTTGCATGAGTGGTTTCCATGTATTCATCTTATGTAGTTGAAAGTTCCACTACAGATTGTATTTTTCTCATCCACCTGATTTCTCCTCCAAACAGGTTAAACACATACCCGCTTGTAGATCTCCTATGATCCATATCTCCAGCCCAGTCTGCATCCACAAATCCATGTATATCCAACACTCTTTCCAATCCTAGTCTTCCTTGATAGAAGAATCCATAGCTAGCAGTTCCACTTAAATACCTGGAAACCCTCTTTACTATTGTCCAATGCTCCTTCCCTGGTTTTGACATATACCTGCTCAAAACTCCCATTGCATGTGCAATGTCCAATATAGTACATGCCATTGCATACATCAAACTACCAAATGCACTCACATATGGAACATGAGACATGTCCTCCTTCTCTTCTTATGTCTTGGGACATTGATTCGTAGATAACTTTACACATATAGGAATAGGCACCCTGACCGTTTTACATTCCTCCATATTAAACCTCTGCAATATTGTGTCCACATATTTTCTATGATTTAACCAGAGTTTCATGTTTTTCCGATCTCTTTTAATTTCCATGCCCAAAATGAAATTTGCAGCACTAAGATCCTTCATGTCAAATTTAGAGGACAATTGAGTTTTCACATCCTAGATAATCTCCTTGTTGTGTTCTATCAACAACATGTCATCCACATACAAGAACAAATTAATCAAATGACCACCAATTAATTTAAGATACACACAATGATCCTCTTTGCTTCTTGTGAAGCCAAGTCCCAACATATAAGTATAAAAAAAATTATACCACATCCTTGGTGATTTTTTTAAACCATACAGGGACTTTTTCAGCTTGCATACTAGCTCCTTCTTTCCCTTCATAGCAAAATATTTTGGATACTTCATATAGATTTCTTCTTCTAAATCCCCATGTAGGAATGTTTTCTTCGCATCCATTTGTTCTAATTCAAAATCAAATGCAACAACAACTGATAACATAAATATAATAGAAGTTAACTTGAAAAAAAGAGAAAAAATCTCACCAAAATCAATTCCCTCAACCTCGGAATAACCCTTTGCTACTAACCAAGATTTGTATTTCTCCATTTTTCCTTCTGTATTCAACTTCTTTTTAAATACCCATTTGTTGCCAATGAGATTTTTTCCAATCAACAACTCCACTAGATCCCGAGCCTCATTTTTATCCAAGGCTACCATTTCTTCATCCATGGCCTTTTTCTAGAGTTTTCCATCCTCTGAATCCACTGTCTCCCTAACAATTATTCAATCATCATCAGTAATAGACAAAGAAAAACTTTTACGAAAACTAGATGGAGTATATCTTTCCAGTTTCCTTCTTTCCTGAGCTAATCTCCTCAATACTGGAGTATGAGGATCGTCTTCTTATGATTCATGTTCTTCTATATAGTTTGATTCATCATCCTTTAAATCAAACTCTCTTTTCTCCGGTTCTTCCTTACTTGGTAGGACATCCTATTTGACAACATCTTTTATTTCTCTAAATACCACATATCGTCTATACAAAACCTTCTTAGTTTCTGAGTTCCAAATCTTATAACCTTTAATATCATCTTTATACCCAATAAAGATACACTTTTCAGCCTTGTTATCTATCTTACTCGTGTTTTCCTTTGGAAAATGAACATAGGCCTCACAACCAAATACCTTGAGATGTGTGAGGTAAGGTTTCTTACCAGTCCATACCCCTTGTGGAGTCTTGTCATCCAATATTGAAGAGGGTGATCTGTTGACTAGGTAACATGCAATACCCACTGCCTTTTCCCAAAAAAAAATCCCTAACCCAACACCACTGATCATGCACCTTTATTTTTCCATTAGCGTCGTGTTCATCCTTTCTACAACTCCATTCTACTGAGGTGTATATGGAGTAGTCTTATGCCTTTCTATACCTCACTTCTTACCAAATTCTTCAAATTCATTCCTGTAGAACTCTCCACCATTATATGTCCTCATCACCTTAATTATTTTCTCTGTTTGCTTCTCAAAAAGAGCCTTAAACTCTTTAAACCTGTCAAAGAATTCATATTTATTCCTGAGGAAATATATCCAAGTATTCCTTGAGAATTCATCTATAAATGAGACATAGTACAAAAATTTTCCCAATGATGAAACTGACACAAGTCCAAACACATTGTTGTTAACTACCTGTAAAATTCCTTCTACCCTCATTGCACCAGGGGGGAATCTTACCCAATTCTTCTTCCCATATACACAATGTTCATGGAAATAAAAATCTAGAGAGAAGTTAGACATAACTTCAACCATACCTTTACCGTGTATTAGTCTAATACCCGTCTCTCCGATATTCCCCAGTCTTTGATGCCACAACATAACATTTTCTCCAGAGACTGTAGGAGTTCTTTCGTATTCAACTCCAATATCAGAAATAATAGAACTATTACACCCATCACTAATAGTAATTCCTTGAATCTTATACAGATCTCCAAACCGAACTCCCTTCAGCAACACCATTTCTCCTCAAACCATCCTACATGTTTCCTTTTCAAAATATTGTTTTTACCCCTGCATCGACCATTTTCCTTACAAAAATCAAATTGCTGGCCAATCTTGAGATGTGAAGAAGACTAGGTAGTGTTATAATCCTTCCATCTATGAGCCTCATCTTGACTTTTCCTAGTCCTATGATTATGGTTGTCAAGTCATCACCTAGGAAAACATTACCTCCATCATACCTTTCATATATACAGAACCACTCCCTATGGGGAGCCATATGAAAGGATGCACCTAAGTCAACCAACCATGCCTCATGATTTGCATGTGTGCCTGAAGAAGCCAAGTACACATCCCCTCCTTCTTCCTTGGAGGTATTTTCTTCTGTAGAAGGAGCTTCTTCAGATCCCTCATTTTTCTCAACTTTAAATCTACACTGCTTCTTGTAGTTCCCTTCTTTTCCACATATCCAGCATACCTTTACAAAAATTCTGGGAGATTTAGATCTACCCTTAGACTTAGATCTCCCACTTGAGGACTTGGATATATTTCTTTCCTGGGATTGTCCTCTTGCAAATAATGCATATGTGCTCTGTCATTCCATGTTCTTCTGTCTCATATCCTCTGACAACAAGGATGAGACCACTTCATCAAACTTCAAGGGATTTTTATTACTACCTATGGCCACAACCAAACTATCCCATGAGTCTAGTAATGAGAATAGTAAATCGATACACTTATCTTCATCTGAAATTTTAATATCAACAAATACTAGCTGACTTACCACAGTATTGAAGGTGTTCAAATTCTCTGCCATCGAGTCTCCATCTCTCATCCTCAGGTTATACAACTTCTTTCTCGGGACTATTTTATTTACTAGGGACTTAGACTGATACAAATTCCCCAACTTATCCCATAAATCCTTTGTTGTAGCTTCCTCTGACACATTCAGTAATATTGAATATGAGAGACACAATCGGATTGTGCTCTTCATCTTCTGATCCAAAATTTTCTAGTCATTTGATGAAGCTCCTGTAGGTGCAGTACCTGTATCCACCGCTATCCATTGATCTTTGTCCACCAACATATCTTCCATCTTGAGCTTCCACAGCTAAAAAAAATTCCCATTAAACTTATCGATCTCCATTTTCGAACTGCTAGCCATTTCTATTCACTTGAAGAATCAATATCATAGATCTCCCACGGTAACAAGGCTTATCACAGTCCTGAGACAAACCCTTTACCACAAAGGCGTCCCCCTGAAGCCAATAATTGCTCTGATACCAAATGTAGATTTTAACCTTGTACAATTATTTACTGCAAACAAATTTTTAGTAAAGGAACAAAAAAGATACAATGGAAAATACACACATTACAAGGATATTTTTCCCCTGGAAACCCAAACTGGGAAAACCAACGTATTCTATATTTATTCACACTCATACATTGTTTACAATACAATATACATATAAGAGCTAGCGAAATCCAAAAACCTAACCTAATGACCTGGATTAGTCAACAACCCTAATTCCTTAACCAAAAATAGAAAACCATCAGCAAAAACCATGTGCCAAAAAACCACCCAACAATGAACATTAAAATCGAGGCAACAAGAAAAACGAGGAAAAAATGTGACACGTTTCTCGAGGTAAAAAAAAATTGGTGGTGCTGACCCTGAAACCCCACACAGGGGGGATATATCCCCCATACAACCCTCAAAGGGAGGGCCCGACACCCCCCATTCAACCCCTCCCCCCCTGTACGCCTGACACAATGTATCATACACTATAGCTAGTCATGCAAAGAATATAACACATACACAACATATTTCGCAAGGAAGAGTTTAAGTATTAGTATCTGTATTACCAACATATAGTAGTCAGTCATGAAAAATTAGTAGATTGAGTATGGTGAATCAAGAGAAAACTATGAGGTTACCCATGTTCCATGGAATGGGTAAAGATGATGCAAAGAAACATTGGTTTACATCTGAAGCTATATGTTCTATTAAGAGAATCACAAATGAAGCATTGAAGATAGCATAGATGGAGACCACCCTCAGGGACAAATATCTAATGAGGTATATGAAGTACAAGGTGACTACGCCAACAAGACAAAATAAGCCCTTGACAAAGATTAAGAGAGAACTGCTTAGGGGGTTTCAGAATCCTAATTCAAAATCACAATGTATCACTGAGATGAAAGAGATCAAGTAGCATGCTAGAGAAATAATATGTTATTATGATCAACGATTCAAGATATTGTTGGATAGGATAACATTTCATATCCAA
>ML779712.1:697090-732434 GCA_009831015.1 Picea engelmannii | reverse complement strand
GATTAGGTGGCCTTTGTTCTTGTTGAGGAGTTTTCTTTTGCCATCTTTCATTACCAGGCCTTGGTTGGAATCTGTTATTCTGGTTTTGGGACCTCTCCATGGCTATCAACCTATTCTGCAATGCACTAAGTTGGGTAGCATGAGTGGCTTCCATTCTTTTAAACATCTCTATTATGGCCTTTAAAGGGTCATAGGATGGATCTTTATTATCTGGAACTACTGTTTTTTCTTTGGGATCTGACTGTCTTGAAGAACTACCCCTTGTGAATCCTGGAAGGTTCGACTTTCCTGAAGCTTGCATATTTGTATCAATCTTGTTAGTGGTTTCTTGAGCTTCTTTGAGGTCGGTGGGTTCTTTATCTCTTGGTTGATATCTCATCTCACCACCAAATGCCTCAACGTAGTAGATCAAGATAACACTCTCGGTAGGTTTGATATCTGTGTGCATGCTTGACACTAGTTCGTTGAATCTTTTGTTGAACTCGTCCATGGTTTCATTTTCATTTTTCTTTATTGTGTTGAGGGCAGCTAGAAGATGACAATGATCTCTCTTTTCCCCCCACTTTTCAGTAAAGGCATCAATGAGCTCCTTCAAGGTTTTGAAAGAGTTGTTTGGCTTGTCTTCATACCAATTTGAAGCATCATCTTCTAAGGTTAGAACAAATAACTTCATTTTGACATCTTCATAATCGTGTGCAGCACAGCATTTATTTATACATCTCATGAAAGACTTGACATGCATCTTAGCTAAAATGGCATTATTTCTTTGAAAACTAGGAAGTTTCTCAATTGCCTTTTCAGGAATAGCATGTGGATAATTATTTATTGCACTAAAATCACATGGAGCATATATGGCCATTTCTGAAGTAAAACTACTACTAGCAAAAAGCAAGTGGATATCAGAAATGGACTCAGTTCCTAAATGACTAAGTACTCTACGAAAAGAGGCTTTAGCTAACCTCCTTCGATAAACCTTCTCAGGTTCAGGAATGAAGTTAAGAATGCCCTCTGAATTCCTCCTTGTAGAATACCTAGTTAAATTGGAATTAAGTGGAGTCGCCATATGGTTGAGTCTATTTCTGATAAACTACAAGCATAAAAAACTAAGTAAAAATAAGGAAAAACAAGTTGTGTTCCAGGAATAGAAAGATTTATCCCCGGCAACGGCGCCAAAAATGTTGTCGCCTTATACACACCTGGGAGACGTGGAAGAAATATTCAATCCACTCAGTGTGTCCTTGGGGGAAAGTGAGAGTTAAGGTGTTTTCACCTAATCCTCAACTCCTCCGTCTAGGCCAACTCCTAGCGAATCCAAGGGGGGTGGTCCCTAACAAAAATACTATTTCTTGATCTAAGCTAAGTACAAAATATAAATCTAGGAGTTTATTACTTTTATTCAACAATCAACCATGAATTGAAATACACATAAACAAGTCATTCATCCACGATATAACATCAAGCATACACTTGCATAAAAAGGATACCTAGGTACGTTTGTTATATGCAAGTGAAATTGAAACTTCTTTAAAGACGATATCCAATATGTAAAAAGAAGCCTGTGGCTTTGCTGAGTGTGAAAATTGAGACCAGTGCCTTAAAGTGAATCGTGGGCAATGTAGTTCGTGTGTTTTATTAAGGTAAATTGATTTTGAATTAGTGAAATGGTTTGGGCCTCCTTAGAGGTTAGCTCTTTGTTTGGAAACTTGCGGAGAGATTTACCGAAACCCAATGGTTTCACTAGTAAAACTCACTCAAAGTGTTGGATGTCCAAAACGGGTGGGAAGCCAGGTCCCGAGAGGGCTCGCCTTACTTCGTAGGTCACTTCAAGGCGTTTTCACGCGCATTAAGCTAACTACTTTAGAGATTGTCCTATTTAATCTATCAACCACTGACTAGTACAATGTGTATGGAACTTACTTCCAACAGATCGAGACTAGCTCGCAACTGGAAGGGTCAGGAACCGCACTGTGAGTTGAGGGGAATTTGTTTATTTTAAACAAGAAAATAAATAACTAAATTTGAAATGTGAGACTAATTACTAATCCACACTGACCAGGCCTCTTTCGAGGAGCTGAGGGGATGGTTTATTTGCCAAATTGAAATTGCGAGAAATAAAGCTAATCTAGCAATTAGTATTCTACTTTTCAAAAGGAAAACTAATCTAAATGTTTTGTAATGCTTTGAGACTTGTAAGATTTGATTCATTTACTTAGTCCTTAGATCATGAGATAAATTTAGACTTTAAGAAAAAGGAAATTATGCACGAAACTGAAGCAAACACAACCACACCGGTTCCCCCCTTGAGGGGAAAAGAAGAAAAGTGAAGCCTCCTTAGCTTCACTTATTTATTAACTCAGTTACAAGTGCTCTTTTAAGAGTCTTTAGATATTTTCAAAGGATTTTGGATCCTTACAACAATGGATCAAGATGTTACAAGTTATACAAAAAATTTAGGAAGGTGTAGGATGCTTCCGGAAGTCCCAAATGCTCCTAATCCACCAAATTTTAGCAGAATTTCCCTTTGTTTATTCAATGACCTGCACAAAAAAAATGAATAAAATAGTACAAAAGATGGCCAAAAAACACTTTAAGAGTGTCTTTGTTTACTAGCAAAGATCTACAAAAATTTCTAAGTTAAATTCTTCACAATTTGGCAAGAGGGAACTAAGAAACTCAAGCTAGAAAGCTAGTTTTCTTAGGGTCTTTTGTGGCTGTTCTAAAACAGCAAGTTTAAAGGCACTTCGATGCTAGATTGAACAATGAAAACACTTGGAAAATATTATCCTTTAACCCTTTAGAAATTTCAGAAAAATTTAGTGCAAAGGACTATCTTCCTATGCTAGATCTAGATTCTTAAGATAACAACTTTAAGAAACAAAAATCAGATCTAAGCTATCATTTGCATGCATGAAAGGAACTAATGATTTAGCTTATATAAACTAGATCCAAACTTGATTGCATATATATGTAAAGTAACCAATAAATTTTTTCTTTCAAGAGAAGGAGAAAGAGAGCAAGCTTGTGCTTGGAAAGTGTTGGGCAATGGAGTTCTTCTTGATGAATTGTAGAGGGATCTTCTTCAAAGGACTTGGAAGAGAGGAAGAGTCAAGCTAGATCATCCACTTCTCCAAGTTGAGGTATCAATTACTTTGGTTGCTTGCAAAGAGAGGGTTAGAATATTGTATCACCTACAAGAGATATCTTACAACACAATATGTTAAACCAAACAAGTATTGCATCTAAAATCACTCAAGTAAATAAATAGCAAGATAACTAATCAAACTAGATTAGTGATCTTACCCTATTGAGTAATAGTACTCCTATAAGGCCACATTAACCAAAATATAACAACAACAAGCAATAAAATAATATCACCTCATACACATAAGCATCCGCACACTTGGCCAATCCACCAATTTGACCTCCAAAGTCTTATTTTATTCCAATATGAGAAAGAGTGTTACAATAGCAATGATACACAATCAATTCTTCCCAAAGCTCCAACTAACTTGCAATGGGGAAGAGTTCTTCAATATATAGCAATTTCCAATGAAGGAGGGTGCACCAATTGGAGAGTGAAGTAGTGCCAAGTGTGGGATGAGGGGCTACCACCTCTCCCAATCATCCAATCTATCAACACATGGAACAAAGAAAGGGTGAGAGGGGTGCCACCTCTCAATATGTGAGCAACCTCCTCTTGGAGTGCGCCACCTCTCCCAAAGAGGGGCGCACCCTCTCTTGGAGAATCCACACAACACATCAAATCTTCCATAGATTGATCCTTTATCCACATAGAAATTCATCTTTGACTGATGCATAGTTTTTTGAGGCTTTATTTCGTCTCAAACATGCCCCCACATGTTTCCTTAATCTGTGCCCTTGCTAATTTTTTATGATTTTATTTGACTTTTGTGAGCAAAAATGACTTTTAAGTGATTAATATCACTATTTTTGCTCAAATAAGTGGGTACTTAGGTAATATGGGTGCTCTAGGTCCAAGAATGAGCATCCCCGTGGCATATTAAGTCCCCTAGTACCACTTTTTTAATACATCTTTATTTTTTAATTAAAAAATGTCGAATTCTAACAATTTTTTAATTAACTGAAAAAATTAAAAAATCCTAAGGGGGACTTAGTACATTTCCATAAGACTCTAAGAGAACATTTAGCATGGTAATATACATTAGACACTAGGCTTAGATCCATGCTCAATCCTAACCATGGGCATATACTCCAACTCTGGAGGGATTGAATGAAAAAACTCATAAATTATAAATTGCCTGAAAATAACAAAATATAATTAGTAAGTGAAAAAACACTCCAGAGTATAACTCACTCTTAGGACTTAAGGTGGCTAAGACCTTTTACAAGTTCATCATGCAACATCTCTTATTACAATTTTTGATGGAAATGTAAAGAGAAAAAAAAAAGGTGGTCTTTACGACCGACTGAACTTCTGAACTCTAAATTTTGAACAACCAATGTTCAAACTTTGGCGTCTCGCTAGAAGTCCATCCTAGTGCAACTTTGATGGATAACAAGGTGAATTAGAATTAGCTAGAGCTGAGGCCCTCAAATGGAAAAGTATAATAGAGGCTAATATGGGAATATAAAATAAAATACAAGGAAATACAAAGGATGTAGAGAAGCATCTCCACCACTTGTAAGAAAAGTTTAAGATCGTGAAACTGCAAGGGATTGATAGTCATAAGCAACTAGAAATGGAAAACAAGACTTTGAAGGAAGAATTGGCAAGAACCAAGAAGGATTTGGCTACTCAAACTAGTAGGGAAGAGGTAATGAAATTATACATAACTAAATTGGCCCAGCTTGCAAAGGACACATTGAGATATGGGAAACCAATCAAAGTCTACAACCTTTTTCTCAAAGAATAGTGTTACAAATTTCAATTGTAGAGTCTATTGCAACATGTTGCATTTAAGATAGAGACCCAAAAATAATTTATGGGTGTATGTCAGGATGGTGATAAAGAAGTGAAGGCTAGGTTGTGTGAATTCTATTTTCACAACCTTTCCCTCCCACATCCCTATAAATGGAATCCAAACCCATATGTAGGGGATGTCTAAATCAGGGACTATCATCTTGGCTTTGGCATGAGAAGTTAAGAGAAATTGAATTGAATAAATACAAAGAAGAAGAGATAAATATCCCTCTTTTGGTCAGGGATAAATCCCCCAAACCAATAGATATCATAACCATTCATGAGACTCTAACCTCAGATGTGGAAGTGGTTCCCATCTTAGAGGAAAAACAAGAGAAATGTGTTTCCCATTTATAAGATATCTTAAGTCTTTTAGGGGAAGAGGCAGCTCAAGATTTCCAAAGGAGGTGGAATCCAATGCCACATGGTATTCAATTAAGGGAACACCATTCACCTAGAAATCTACAAGCTACCTTGTTCAAGGCCTCACTTTGCAGGGAGTCCCTAGGAAAATTAAAATTGAAATGCCTCACTTTGCAAGGAGTCCTCATAGTTATCTTTTTTTTTTTTCCTGAGAATTGTGCTACTCCAATCCCAATTTTGAGCTCATAGGTCAATTATACTTCTCAATATATTTCCAATGACTATTTTATTTCTCAATTCTAAGCTAAGAGAAAGAAGTTATGGCCCTTTGAATTTTCCAACTTTGGCCCATTTTTGCACCTTTCTCCCTAGTGTAATTAATCTCAAACACCATCTTTTGCTATATGCAAAATAAAATATACGAATGAGGAAAACTTTTGTATTGGGAACAGATAGTATTCATTATATTGAGCACACAAAAACCTTCAAATTTGTGATGTAATTCTCTAGTCAAATTCTACAACAATCTAAAATTGTCAACTTGTCCTTTTTGCACTTTTTCTAGACTTGGAATTTTTAGTTGAAATTGTTATCTCCCAAACAAAGAAAAAATGGGAAATCTTTAGTAGGAAAAAAGTGTTTGGATTGATGAGGAGGTTAAATTGCAAGGAATACATTTTTTCCATATTTGTGATCCAGAGTCTCTTTTTCTCCTTTGAAGATCTCATAAGTCCCCAAAAAGTCTCCTGGATTAGTGAATTTTGGTCTATTTCTGCATCCCCATTCCAAACCCCTTGGAATTTGGCTAAATTCTCCATTGGATATTTTCATGTCTACTTCCTTGACTCACTTTCAAATTATCATCAATGATAGGGCCTCTATCAAGGAGTACCACCCTATTCTCCAAAGCCCCCTAATTTGCAATTTCTAGGAATATGGAGTAGAATTAGCTAGTGGCCCTCACTGGCATTTTTATGGACCCTGATAATGTGGACCTATCCCCAAAATTCCAATTGAAGATGAGAAAATCTTATCTTGGTATGGCCAAAAAAAAACTTTCGCTCTAGACTTTTCTTTTAACTATACCTTTATCTTTGTTGACATGGATGAGATGTGCCTACTAACATGGTTCTCGTAGAAATTTATGAAGAACATTGATGCACTAATCTATCTTCTAAACCCTCATACATATTATCCTCTAAACCAACTTTCCAGTAACCATACTTATTGGAGGGTCTAGTCGACTATTCAACTGGGCCAAGCAATAAAACAATGTAATATGTTAGTTGATTGTATAGACAATTCGACTAAGTAGTTGAATTAATTGATCTTCGGGTTAGGTCAACCAATGTAATATGTCAGTCGATTGTAAATACAAGTCAACTAAGTAGTCGATTCAACCAATGTAATATGCCATTCAACCTACCAGAGCCTTCAACATAATTAGTTCCATAAGCATTTATAGAGTTCAATCCAGAATTCTTAGTAAATTTAGTTACAACAACACTGGCACCCTTAGAAAATGATTCAACAATACATTCTTGAGCACTTGTCTTGTCAATTTTGGCATTTTCACATTTTTCAAAAGTTCCCATCTACGCGGGCTGCCATGAAAATACCAAATTCAACCTTCTATGCCAAATTTAACTATGTAATTTCAAAATTGACGTAATTAATCATCCTTTCGATGATGTTGGGTGCAAATTCGACCTGAATTGCTTAGAAATTTGGGGATTTTTCCCATTTTTCTCCAAATTCTCCATGGTCAACTCTACAACTCTGTAATCTGGCCAATTCTAGGCCTCTACATGTTGAGACCGAGTGAAAATTTTGGGGATTTTAACCCCTGAGGCATAATTTCTCCAATTTTTTGAGAATTTCCACAATTTCACCCGAGGAAAAATCTGTAGAACAATTTGCAAGCATAATTTGAGAATTTCACATCTACGCTTGGTAAATTTTAGTTCATGTGCCCATGTAGGCTCAGATTCTTAACCCAAGCTCTAACGCCATTTTGTAATGGACCCAGAGTGCATGTTGAGCCATATTACTACAATTCTATCTCTGTACACATTGTACATTTAAAAAAAATGAAGGTGGATCATGTTTTCCATAAATTAACAACTCTAATACCATTAATTATATAATTACACATTTCCATCCTTACCACAAGCTAACATTTACACACATTCTACTCTGATACCAAAATTATACACCCTCGTTATGTCACCAAGAATAATTCCTCAACAAGGTACCCCTGCTACCATAATGATGCCTTGTTATGAATGCATATTTATACTACCATGAAATGAAACATATAAACATAACATGAACAATAATATAAACATGTGTGCATATGCTTAAACACCTCAAACATAGAAGCATATGAAATAAAGTATATACACGTCAATTAAAGCATGTAAACCATAAAACCATAACACTTATCTTTTATGGAAAAATATCCACCAACTGGTTGTAGACCTCAAGCATTCCACTCATCCATAGACTCTGATGCTCTAGTTCTCTCAGCAGCATGTCACCTCCACGTTGGGGCTATGAGTCCACCAAGGCAAAGGATACCTAATCTAATAAGGTATATGGTTAGTACAAAAAGTGTCTAGGCCAAGGTACCAAACTCCTGCAACAATTCCAACCAATAGAATCCCATTCCCCTCAACCTACACAACACAAGGAAGTGTACCCCCTTCTTTGGACTATAGTCCCTTAGGTTGTCCCACTTCCCTTCCAAGAATCCATCACAAGTTGAAAAATAAGTCTCAGAGTTTTGGCTTCAGTAACTCTAGTTGCAATAATGGAGTATACAGGCACCCTCCAGACCTCACACATTGGGAAATCCTACCCACACAATTCTCCCTCCAAGGATCCATCCTTCCCCAAGGCAACCCAAGGAGAATTTTCCACCAAAATCCACCTAATATTCATAGTATTCACAAGGTAACATGGTCTCTAGATTTCCTAAGCTCACACCCCACATACCAAACCAAGAATGGAAAACTACCATGATCAAAATGATCCCATTTCCACTAATCCTCTAATTTTATATATTCATGCCTCATTGGGGAACTCATTCCCATCCTTTTGGAAACTAAGGATATAATCATGCAATAATATTTAGGTTTAATACTTAGGATTAATTTAATATATTTGGCTTAGCTCCCTTTGCTTAGCCTCTTTCCTTAAACCCTTAGCCCCCTTTCCTCTCATGGATTCCTAGCCCCCCATACTCTTTTTTCTAACTTGGTTTGCAAAGATGATGTATTTTATTAATTAGTTATATGTGTAGATTGCAAATCGGCTCTCCGGCTTTGATCATCATAGGCTCTTCAGACCAAAAACATTACAAACACTCTAGCCCAAAAACCATATCAGCTCACCAGCCTATATAACATATGCACATATATAATTACAACATAGGGGTCAAATTGGGAGTATTACAGATGGTTTATAAATAGATAGCCATCTTCATCCATACCCTTTGGGTTGGGTATATTAGGATGTAGAGTTCAAAGTTTCCAAGTATTGTAAGATTAGATTTGTTATTAGTGTATATTGATGAAATATAATTTGATGTAGTGCCTATTGCTTCTATGTTGTAGTGTTTAGTAGCTCTTATATGTATATGAGAGATGTTATCTTCATCCGAAGTGACAAAAAATACTACCTAATCAAGTGTGGGAAGTCTATGATCTCTTTCGTGAGTGTACATCGAGATACAATATTTATTAGCTTGACCAAGACATGTTGACTTCTTTTCTTGAGATATAACTAGGAATACACCAATTCCATAAGTTTGAATGCATCCATCGAAGGATGTATGAAAGAAAAGTGCAAATTGGAAGATCTTTTGTAAGAATGCATTGACATTTTTGAATATCCATAAGGAATGAGATACAGTTAATTTGATAATATCCTTTATCAAACTAAGTAGATCATGAGATACAGTTACTTTAATAATCTCCTTTATTGAATATAAGCTTGTAGTGAAGAAGTAGTTGCAAGAATTTCTAAAGAAATGAATCATAAAACAAAGTATATCACCATGTAGTCATATGGTCATTTTGGTGCTAAACAAGGATGGGACTTGGAGAATGTGCATTGACTATAGATCTATAAACAATATCACTCTCAATTATTGGTACCCTTTTCCCCATATTGATGATTTGTTAAATCAATTACAACATGCAAAGTACTTCACCAATACAGATTTTAAATTTGGATATCATGAAGTTTAGACCAAGGAAGAAGACACTTGGAAGAATTCCTTCAAGATAGAGTAAGGTTTATATAACTTGTTAGCGATGCCCTTTGGTTTGAGTAATTTTAATTTATGTTCATCCATTTAATGAATGTTGTGTTGCATCCACTCCTAGATTCACTTGTCATAGTTTACTTTGACGAAAAAATTATCTTTAGTTCTACTTTAGAGCATGTGTTACATATGAATCAAGTGTTAGGGACATTAAGGAAACATCAACTACTATAAAACATAATGAAGTGTGACTTTTCTAAGTAGTCCTTGATGTAATATGGCATGTGATTGGTGGGAGTGAGTTGAATATTAATACAATTATTGTATCATGAGGTCCATTCTTGAGATATTATGACCACCTTGTACCTCATGAGACCTCTCTTGGCCATGATTAATACAATTATATTGGGTTTTTTTTTAATTGGATGTTAAAGAAATGACTTGGATGAATGAGTGTGTGATGTATCCTTATTTAGTTATGGTTTTGATGATTTCATGCATATCTAAGGATGTATTAACCTATGGATCAAGCAAGTCAAAGTTCAAGGAGATCCTTCACAAACATCTACATGAGAGAAAATGGGGATTATGTCCCCTCATCAACCTCCAAGGCTTGTCAAGCATTCAATCACCTCAGGCACCAAATCCAACATCACATCAACTCAAATTGAAGATTGAGAAGGATCAATATAGAAAGGCATGTGTTCCCTAAACCATATGCCCTTGATTATAGGGATCTTAAGGACACGATACATTCAATCAAGGATTGATTTAAGGGTTGATTCATGTAGTCTTTTTGCGTAAATAGGAGCTAGGGGTTAGCCTTAGCTTAGTATTTATACTTTGGAGAATTAGGAACTCTCATAGAGCTAAGTAAATCGAACTCTTGGAGGATGTATTGTTGTTATGGATTAATATTCTAATGAAGAAAAATTAATTTCAGATATTTTTATTTTGGTAGTCTTTTTAGGTTCCTTGTAGAAGCCTTGAGTAGAGCCCACTCAAGGTTGAACAAGGAAATTATGTGTGTTGGTACATCTCTTTTATTTCAATTGTCTTTAGTCCATCTTGTTTTCATTTTGTATTATGCACCATCTCTTGCAAGCAACCTTCATAACCTATAGCAATTTACATCATGTCATTTCAAGTGAACTTTATGGTTTTATGTCATTGATGAGGAGGTATTGTTAAATCTATTTGCTTAAGCTCTGTAGCAAGTCATTTCAAATATAAATATATTTGTTTTGTAGTTCTTTGGTACAACTTTATAGCAGGTTAATTGAATTATATTCAATTATGTTTTATAGTAGGTTTCTTTCCCCATTATAATACAGTATTTTAGTTGGATTTATTTGGGTTTGAAGGACTTTATTTCATATTTCATTCATGTCTTGTTAAGAAGGATTATTCCTTGATTATTAGGTTCTTTGAGTTTTGATTTGCAACTCCTTTCATTCAGTCATTTTTTAACAGGTTGATTGAAGCATTCATTTTATTATTGTTTAATACCTTTTAGCCTTTTCATTTACTAAGTAGTCCTTGCATTCATAGAGTTAACATGTCTCTTTATTAAATTGATAGGTGTCTTTATGTAGTTTTCACACATTGAGCATAGTACCTCATCAAAGAATTACATCCTTGGGTTGACAATCTAAAATTACAGCTGAGGATTTCAACATCCTTGTTGCAATTCTTTGGCCCATTAGGGAAAACAATGGAGAAACCAAGATGAAGGATATAAATCCTTATTCTCTCCCTCATTTACATGGCCTTACTTCGGAATACCCTGAAACTTTCCTTTTTGAATTTGTTTGCAGGAATTATGAGTATGCATATGATGATCAGAAGTTCAATCTCTTTCCCTCTATACTGGAGGAATCATCCTTGAGATGGTTCATGCGCCTAGAAGTAAACAACATCTATATCTATAAGACAATTAAGAAAACATGCATTGACAAGAATAGGGACTCTACAAGTCTAAGGACACAAGAGATGAGATCTTATAAATGATCCAAGTAAAAAATGAGTCCTTGAAAGACTATAAGGAGAGGTTCCAATTCAACTACAAAAGAGCTCATAGTTTCACATTGAATAAAAAACTCACTCAAACTTGTCCTACTTAGAGGGGTAAGAGAATAATTCATGGACCTCATCAACACAAGTTTCATCCAAAACACCTTGATATACCTATGGGAAATCATTAATGTGATGACAAAGGACACTATGCTTAGAATAGACCTTTAAGGATTGCCAAGACACACAACTATTGTACTCCAACTAGTAAACATATTGTTATGCACCAAACACCCAAATAGCATCAACATAGAAATATAAGAGACTCTGCCCCTTGATAATTAGAGAGAAGAATGAATGTGAAGCCTATTTTAGAGGGGAACCTCCTTTTACAGTAGAATAAATGTACAAGATGATGATTCTAAAACTAGGTTTCCTTGGTATATATAGGAGACAAAGTTTAGAATTATAATTAAAAGGTCTATCCAACAACACTAATATAACAATAGAAATGTAATAAATCATTATATAGGGTTGTATCTAGGGATTAACATGGGGCTTTGTCTAGGGATTAGCATACCCCTCCCCTTCAAACAAGCATTTCCCTCAACACTTGATTAGCTATGGATGTTTATACATGAAGAACTCATCTTCCCATGTTGCCTCTTCTACTGGTAATTTCTTCCACTTGATGAGGTATGTAATAATTGTTTGATTTCATAGCTACTCAATTCTTGTTTCAAGGATTATTTATAGTTCTAGTATGATTTTCCTTTTTTATTAACCTCTAGTAATATAGATTGAAATGGGATCTTGTTGTTAATTACCTTCTTTAAGAAAGAAACATGGAAGACTAGATATACACATGAATATGGAGGCAACTCCAATTTGGAATCCATACTTCCAATCCTCTGCAACACCTTATTAGGACCATAGTACTTGGGTTATACTTTATTGTCCTCCTTCTGTTGCTTGAGGGACATCTATTTGTGTGGTTGTAGCCTCAGGAATACCTAATCACCCACTTCAAATTTCCTTTCATTTTGATGTTGATTTGCTTCTTGTTTCATCCTATGTTGTGTTGTAACCAAGTTGTCCTTCAATAGTTTTACAACCTCTTGTTGGTGTTCTATGTGGTCCTCCACTTCTTGAAAATTCACTTTCCCTCTCAAGGGTGATTTGATGGATGTTGAGTATGTGCTATATTCTTTGCACGATTATCCCCATGTGTAATTCATTGCAATAGGTGCAGCAGGGGGGTCACAAGGGGGAAAACATCCCACCTTGTCCAAGGGGTCATTAGGGGGGAGGTTTTGGGGACAGATCCACCGAAAAAAATGGGCAATTTTAGCACATGCTTTTCTAATCATAGTTAAGGAATTAAGGTTGTAATCTAATTTAGGTCAATGGATTAAGGTTTTGGATGTCATAGAATATATATTTGTAAATAGTGAAGTTAATACAATGAGAGTTAGAGGTGTGGCTCTAAAAATTTGTTGGTTTTCCTAATTAAGGGTTTCCAAGGTAAATTTTTTAGCACTATGTGTGATTGTTATTGTGTTCTTTATGTTTTATAAATAATTTGTATGTGCATGGCTATATGGTAAAGGTTTAAAACCTACATTTGGTATCATAGTAGTTATTGGCCTTAGGGGATGCCTTTATTGCTAAGGGTTTAATTATCTTGGGTCTGTGATACACCTGGTTTCAATGGGAGCTCTGTAGTGGTGATTCTTGTGGTGAAAGAAAATGGTGAGCAATTCTAAAATTGAGATTGGAACATTTAATGGCAAAATCTTTGAGCTTTGGAAGCTGAAGGTGGAGATCTTCTTGTAGATAAAGAACAATGGGTCATTGTGGGTCCTAGTACTACACATACTGGTATGTCAACGAAAGAATGGATGAAGTTGGATAGGAAGGAAAAGAGCACAAACTGGTTGTGCCTTTCAAATTCAATGTTATTAAATGTATCGAGAGAAGCTACAACCAAGGAATTATGGGATAAGTTAGGGGCTTTGTATTAGTCTAAGTCCCTGATAAACAAAATTTTCCTTTGAAATAAGTTATACCTTTGGCTGAGGATGAATAATGAAGACTCGATGACAGGGAATATAAATGCCTCCAATACTGTGGTAAGTGAGTTGTTGTCTGTCGACATTAAAATTTCCAATGAAGATAAGTGCATTAGTTTACTATGTTTTTTTTCAAATTCATGGGATAGTTTGGTTGTAGCTATTGGGAATAATGCAACCACTTTAAAGTTTGATGAAGTGGTTTCATCCTTGTTATCGAAAGATATGAGGAGGAAAACCATGGATAGTCAAAGCATAGATGCCTTATATGTAAGAGGGTGTTCCCTAGATAGAAATAAAAATAATCCTTTGAGTGGGAAATATAAAACTATAGGTAGATATAAATCTCCAGGAAAATCCTTAAGGAAATGTTGGAAATGTTGTAAAACTGGGCATTATAAGAAGGATTGTAGATCTAAAAGTGTTGAGAGAGGGAATGGATCTGATGATTCCTTCCACGGAAGGGAAGTCCTCCTCAAAGGAAAGAGGGGGTGTGTATTTGGCTTCTTCAAGCAAACATGCAGATCATGATGTATGGTTGATTGATTCGAGTGCTTCTTTTTTGTGAACAAATGTTGTGGACAATGATACATATGGCATATATTTTATGAAGGTGACAAGGATAAAAGGAAAAAAACACATGCTCTTGTTCATACTTAAATGTGAATTAATGCAGAAGAAAATAGCTAGAAACCATATGAGAGAGAAGTTATTTATTTGTAATAATATATATACATGTCGTGAATGAAAAATTGAAACAGTGAGAAGGAAATGATGGCGAGCGAAAAATCCAGGCAAATTTTCTATATGAACATTCATAATAGAGCGAAATTGCAGTGATGGGAATGAAAGGGCATTAATGAGACACTTCAAACTTGAATAATTAAGTTTAAACAATGTATCATTATTGTGTCTACAATAAAAAAATAAAAAAATAATAAATAATAAATAATAAATAATAAAAACAAAGACTGCATACCTTAACTCAAGTGTTGCACAATGGAAAAAATATTCTTTGAAAATGTGTGCTATCAACCTCTTGAATCGTCTCTTTAAAACATTTTCAAAATTGGTTGTCAAATTTATCAAAACAAAGCTCAAACCCACTGCCTGAGAAAGGAGTGATTTTGCAGCTCCACTACCAGCTCATGTAAACAACACATTAATCCTAACATATATCAATATCGACATGCCCAAGATCTATCAATTCTCTTGTGAGCTCCATCACATATTCATAAATTCCTATCAACTTCCAACTATGCAACGTCCTTTCAAAATTTTCCACCTAGATACGAACTTATGTTATAAGGTTGGGGTTTTTCAAAAACATTTTAACTGTTGGAAATACTAAGACAACTGAGAGGGGGGGGGGTGAATCAGTTGTTACTGTGCTTAAACAATTTTATGCCTATTAAAATTCTATTAACCTTATTCAAGTGATCATCAAGATTATGCAAGTCATGAACACCATAAATAATAAACATCAATCACACACATGATATACACAGAGACAAATATTCATGAGGAAACCCATAAAGGGAGAAAACCACTTCTTCTTGGAATGATAGGCAGTCTTTTAAGTTTTGTACATCATCTTTCTTTGAGCACCAACTCAAAATGAGGCTACAACCTCTTCTTTAGAAAGTTGCAACTTGCTGAGATCACCAACTCTCTGGTTTCTCTAGCACCCACTAGAAGGAAGCACCAACTCCCTGAGTGTTCCAGCACCAACTGGATGGAAGCACCAACTTCCAGTCACACAGGCACCAACTTGTATAACAGAGAAAAATGGTTCTCCCTTACACCACCCTACCACCCTGGTTTTTTCGGCTACAACCAGATGGAAGCTACAACTCCCTGTGTTCAAGCACCCACTTGAAACTCTGAGGACAACAATCCTCCCTAGCACCACCCTACCACCCTGTTTTCTAAAAATTTGCTTGAATAATACCTTACAACAATACAAACATTTCAACATTTACCAGTTCTTCTATGTTCTGCAATTCTAGTCTAGTTATGTCTGTTCATGCTCAGCTCCACTTGTTGTTTCTTTCCATCTGCTCTTCCTATGTTATTCGCATGCTCTTAGTTTCTCGTACAATCTGTTGTTTTCACCATTTCTTCTCTATCCATATTTTGTTCTTCATCTTTGCATCGTTCGCACTCTGTTCATGCTCTCTTCTTGATTACATATAGTTCAACTTGTTTTACCGAGAAAAACAACAACCTCTCTTAGTGACAACATATTTCTTCTATTCTTGCTCTCATCATCCGTTACTCTCTGAATCTCCAACGCTCAAATCAAGAATCTCACAATGCTCATTTCGGGAATCTCACAATGCTCAAGAGCCATGATTCCAATGCTAAGGAACAATGATTCAACCGCTCATGAATGATGATTCAGTTAGTGTAACTGAATCGTAATTGATCAAGAAATTACGATATGAAACAACAACCCTTCGCTCAAATTCGATTTGATCAGCATCATTGGATTATACTCTGAGGTGGAGCCTAACAACATTATCTCCTTCCCCTATCTTCCGCTGATGTGACCATGGGCGATGTTATACTGTGACCATGCGATTGCGGGTGTAGTCAAAGGAGGTTTGAGGGCAACCCGCTTTTCACCCCGCAATTCACTACGAGCCTCCATGTGTCCTTTCTCCAAAACCGTGGTTTCAATTGCAGCCCACCTTCAACCTTTTAAAGTTCATGCACCTTCAATCCCCGCAATGCGACAGGACCGTCGATCTCATGATCTTGACGGTACTCCTAAATATACGGATCATATCGGACGGTTTATTTCACAGAAACAAATCAATGGTCAGATTTGATCCTTACACTCATCCTTTCATTGTTCAATCTGACGACTATGACTTAATAAAAAATTGAGATGGAAGGCTGTCGGAACTTCGCCCTTCGGAACTTCGGGATTTCAACTTTTCAAACTTACACTATCCTTCCACTGTACTATGATCAACGATTGAGAATACACCCGAAGTGATCTTTCAAATCGGACGACTTGTGTCCTTGTTGACGTGGTCTACCACATGTCCTTGTTGAGGTGGTCTATTGATGTGGGTGAGACGTGTAGGCAGTGTAGTGGAGTGTGGAGGTAGAGCATGGTAGTGGAGTGTGACGTGTAGTGTGTAGTGGAGTGTGACATCGGAGCTCGAAGGTGGTATGTATGAGTGGTTTGGTGGTTTAATCAAAGGGGGGGTTAGGTAGTAAGTGGTAATGAGTGAGGGGGGTCCGAGTTGACAGGAAGGTGACACGTATGAGGGTCCCACATGGAAAATACCACCAACTCGGACCCCCCCCCCCCACGTTTAAAGGTAGAAAGGTCAAGGGGGTCTGATATGCCCTATCGACTGTAGATCTGAGTGCCTGATTATCGGCCGCTGAGATTAGCGCGCCCTTTAACTTATCCTGTCCTTCCACTTTAGAATGATCTGACGGCTGAAATTTACTTCGGATGATCCAATGATCGAGGATTTATTTCGACTCTCCGGACTTCTGGGATTTTAAATCTCAAACTGACGCTTTAGATCAGACAGCCCAGATTCACTTCAAATGATATGACGCTTGAGATCTTCTTCAAAATATCTGAAGGCTGTGATCTTCTTCGAATGATCGGACGATCAAGATTTACTTCAGCTCTCCGAGCTTCGGGGATTTCAAATCTCAAATGGAAACTCTCGAAGTGATTTATCCAGAGCGTAACCTCCTCACATCTTTATACCCAAAACGAATGTTGTTCGTTGATCAAAATATTAGATCAACGACTCGGTCTGTCTGCGATGCAGCTTTGCCTTGGATTAAATCCAACGGCTCTCCATCTTTGCTTGTCCTATCCTTCCATTTATTTCGATCTGATGGTTGACGGAAATTCGGGTGATCGAGATCTCAGATCTCAGACCTTGCTTATCCTCTCCTTCCACTTAAATCAATTCGATGGCTGACGGAGATTTGGATGATCGAATTCTCATTCGTTTTTCCCCGCTTATGCTATCCTTCCATTAATTCAATCCTACGGTTGTTGGTCCTCTGGATCAGTGATCCAACAGTCATTGTCACTCTTCCTCCTGAGCTTCTGATCTCTCTAACTTAGAAGGTTTTCTAAGTGTTCACGGGTCTTGACCTTTTCTCCTCCAGCAAGTTTGTCTCTTGGACCTCGTCTGTACTTCTGGACCACTATCACTTCTGATCTTTCTCATCTTCTGCGCTCTCGATGTTTGGCTCATTGTTGTTCTTTCCATCAATGAAAAGCACACGCTTCTTGTAAAACATTCCAACAATATCCCCCTTTCGCATTGATGGCAACCCTCAAAGGTTGCACTGTTCTACTTAGACCTCCAACTGTAGCATCCAGACCACACCTTTTCTCCCCCTTTGACATCAATGTTAAAGAAAACATGCTCACCCTGAGATGTTGCAGTACCTTTTGGAGATATCATATATTCAACCAACACATACTCCCCTTGACATGATGGACTCTCTTAGGTGAGAGAAGGGATGACAACCAGCTTCTAATGGAGATATTCAAATGGTGTCTTGACTAGGGGTTTAGTAAATATGTCTGCATTTTTTTCTATGGTTGGAATGTAATTCAGCTGAACAACTTTGTTTGTAACCTTCTCTTTGATGAAATGATACTTTATTGGTATATGCTTAATCTTTGAATGGAGAACAGGATTCTTCGAGACACTAATGGCACTGGTGTTATCACAGTGAAGTGGAATGGGATCAATATAAGTTACCTTCACATCTGCAAGAGTTTGTATCATCCATAAGATCTGAGTGCAGCAAGTAGCACCAACCATGTACTCTGCCTCTGTAGTTGATAATGAAATAGATCCATGCTTCTTACTAAGCCATGCTACTAACGAATCACCTAAGAAGAATGCACCTCCACTTGTGTTTTTTCTCTCATCCAAACAGTTTGCCTAGTCAACATCTAAATATGCAGTTAATTGAAAATTCTTATTTCTAGGATACCAGAGACCATAAGTCATTGTACCCTTCAAATATTTAAATATACTTTTGACATATTCTAAATAACTTTGTTTAGGGGCATACTGATAATGACCTACCATTCCAACAACTTGCATTATATCAGGACGGGATGTTGTGATGTACATAAGACTGCCTATCATTGATCGATATGTTCTTTGAAGCTACAACTCCCTATATGTTATGTGATTGATATGTTCTTTGAACCAGATGGAAGCTACAACTCCCTGTGTTCAAGCACCCACTTGAAACTCCGAGGACAACAGTCCTCCCTAGCACCACCCTACCACCATGTTTTCTAAAACTTTTCTTGAATAATACCTTACAACAATACATACATTTCAACATTTACCAGTTCTTCTATGTTCTGCAATTCTGGTCTGGTTCTGTCTGTTCATGCTCGGCTCCACTTGTTGTTTCTTTCCATGTACTCTTCCTATGTTATTCTCATGCTCTTAGATTCTCATACAGTCTGTTGTTTTCACCATTTCTTCTCTATCCATCTTTTGTTATTCATATTTGCATCTTTCGCACTATGTTCATGCTCTCTTCTTGATTACATACAGTTCAACTTGTTTTACCGAGAAAAACAGCAGTTTCTCTGAGTCACAGCATATTTATTTTATTCTTGCTCTCATCATCTGTTACTCTCTAAATCTCCAACGCTCAAGTTGGGAATCTCACAACACTCATTTTGGGAATCTCATAATGAGCAAGAGCCATGATTCCAACGCTCGGGAATAATGATTCAACCGCTCAGTAATGATGATTCAGTTAGTGTAACCGAATCATAACTAATCAAGAAATTACGAGATGAAACAACAACCCTTCGATCAGATTCGGTTTGATCAACGTCATTAGATTATACTCTGAGGTGGAGCCTGGCAGCGTTATCTCCTTCCCCTATCTTTCATTGATGTGACCATGGGAGATGCTATCATTTGACCATGTGATTGTGGGCACGGTCAAAGGTGGTTTGAGGGAAACCCGCTTTTCACCCCGCAATTCACTACGAGCCTCCACGCGTCCTTTCTCCAAAACCTTGGTTTTGATTACGGCCCGCCTTCAACCTTTTAAATTTCACGTACCTTCAATCCCCGCAATGTGATAGGATCGTCGATCTCACGATATTGACGGTTCTTCTGAATGGACGGATCAGATCAGACGGTTTATTTCACATAAACAAATCAATGGTCAGATTCGATCCTTACACTCATCCTTTCATTGTTCAATCTAACGGCTAGGATTTAATCAAACATTGAGATGGACGGTTGTCGGAACTTCTCCCTTCGAAACTTCAGGATTTCAACTATTTAAACTTACAATATCCTTCCACTGTATTATGATCAACGGTTGAGAATACACCCGAAGCGATCTTTCAGATCGGATGACTCGTGTCCTTCTTGATGTGGTTTTCCACATGTCCTTGCTCAAGTGGTCTGCTGAAGTGGGTGAGACGTGTAGGCATTGTAGTGGAGTGTAGAGGCAGATCACGGTAGTGGAGTGTGACATGTAGCGGGTAGTGGAGTGTGACATCAGAGCTCGAAGGTGGTATGTATGAGTGGTTTGGTGGTTTAATCGGAGGGGGGGTTAAGCAGTAAGTGATAATGAGTGAGGGGGATCTGATTTGACAGGAAGGTGACACGTATGAGGGTCCCAAATGGAAAATACCACCAACTCTTACCCCCTCCCACGGTTAAAGGAAGAAAGGTCGAGGGGTCTGATATGCCCTATCGACCATAGATTTGAGTGCTCGATTATTGGCCGTTGAGATTAGAGAACCCTTTAACTTATCTTGTCCTTCCACTTTAGAATGATCTGACGACTGAAATTTACTTCGGATGATCCAACGGTCGAGGATTTATTTCGGCTCTCCAGACTTATGGGATTTCAAATCTCAAACTGACGCTCTAGATCAGACGACACAGATTCACTTTGAATGATCTGATGCTTGAGATCTTCTTCGGACAATCTGAAGGCTGCAATATTCTTCGGATGATTGGACGATCGAGATTTACTTCGGCTCTCTAGGCTGCGGGGATTTCAAATCTCAAACTGAAATATTCGAAGTGATTTCTCCTGAGTGTAACCTCCTCACATCTTTAGACCCGAAATGAATGTTGTTCGTTGATCAAGATATTAGATCAATGACTCAATCTGTCTGCGATGCAACTTTGCCTTGGATTAAATTCAATGGATCTCCATATTTTCTTATCCTATCCTTCCATTTATTTTGATCTGGTGGCTAACATAAATTCGGGTGATCGAGATCTCATATCTCATACCTTGCTTATCCTATCCTTCCACTTAAATCAATCCGACGGCTGACGAAGATTCAAATGATCGAATTCTCAATCGTTTTGCCTCGCTTATCCTATCCTTCCATTAATTCAATCTGACGGTTGTTGGTCCTCTGGATCGGTGATCCAATAGCCACTGTCGCTCTTCCTCTTGACCTTCTGATCTCTCCGACTTAGATGGTTTTCTAAGTGTTCATGGGTCTCGACCTTTGTTCCTCCTACGAGTCTGTCTCTTAGACCTTGTTTGCACTTTTGGACCGTTATCTCTTCTGAGTTTTCTCGTCTTATGCTCTCTCGAGGTTTGGCTCGATGATGTTCTTTCCATCAATGATAAGCACACACTTCCTGTAAAACATGCCAACAATCTCCCCCTTTGGCATTGATGGCAACCTTGAAAGGTTGCACTGCTCTACTTAGACCTCCAACTGTAGCATCCAGACCACACCTTTTCTCCCCCTTTGACATCAATGTCAAAGAAAACATGCTCCCCCTGAGATGTTGTAGTACCTTTTGGAGATATTAGATATTCAACCAACACATACTCCCCCTGACAGGATGGACTATCTTAGGTGAGAGAAGGGATGACACCTAGCTTCTGACGAAGATATTCAAATGGTGTCTTGACTAGGGGTTTAGTAAAGATGTCTACAATTTGTTCTGTGGTTGGAATGTAATTCAGCTGAGCAACTCTGTTTGTAACCTGCTCTTTGATAAAATTATACTTTATTGGTATATGCTTAGTCTTTGAATCGAGAACGAGATTCTTCGAGACACTAATGGCACTAGTGTTATCACGGTGAAATGGAATGGGATCAGTATAAGTTACCTTCACATCTACAAGAGTTTGTATCATCCATAAGATCTGAGTGTAGAAGGTAGCACCAACAATGTACTCTGCCTCTGTAGTTGATAATGAAATAGATCATTGCTTCTTACTAAGCCATGCTACTAACGAATCACCTAAGAAGAATGCACCTCCACTAGTGTTTTTTCTCTCATCCAAACAGTTTGCCTAGTCAGCATCTAAATATGTAGTTAATTGAAAATTCTTATTTCTAGGATACCAGAGACCATAATTCATTGTACCCTTCAAATATTTGAATATCCTTTTGACAACTGCTAAATTACTTTGTTTAGGGGCAGACTGATAACGACCTACCATTCCAACAGCTTGCATTATATCAGGACGGGATGTTGTGATGTACAGAAGATTGCCTATCATTGATCGATATGTTCTTTGATCAACATCAGGTGAAATATCATCTTTACTGAGCTTGCAACCAACCACCATAGGTGTGCTCACAGGTGTAGAATCTTCCATCTGAAACCTCTTTAACATCTCTTTCAAATACTTTTCTTGAGAGATAAATATCCCTACATAACTCTGATTGATTCGTAAACCAAGAAAATATGACAGTTCTCCTATCATGGACATCTCAAACTCATTATGCATTGAATTAGCAAACCACTGAACTGAAGGGTCATTAGTGCATCCAAAAATAATGTCATCTACATAAACCAAAACAACTAATAAATTATCACCTTTAGACTTAATGCATATATTATTGTCAACAGAAGCTTTCTTGAACCCTTTGTCCTGTAGAAATTTGTCCAGTCTATAATACCAGGCTCGTGGTGCATGTTTTAGTCCATATAATTCCTTTTTCAACTTACAGACATAGTCAGGATTATCTGTCAGTGAAAATCCTTCAGGTTGCTCCATGTATACATCTTCTTCTAGGTCTCCATTAAGAAAAGTTGACTTGACATCTATCTGATATACTTTAAAGTTCTTATGACATGCATAGGCAAGAAATATTCTGATGGCTTCCAAAATTGCCACTGGTGCAAAGGTTTCATCAAAATCTTGTCCTTCAACTTGTGCATACCCCTTACAGATCAATCTAGCTTTATTCCTAACAATTTGTCCTTGTTCACTCATTTTATTCGTAAACACCCATTTGGAGCCAATTACATTATTATCTGTAGGTCTAGGAACAAGCTCCCAAGTATTTTTCTTTTCAATCTGATCCAGTTCCTCATTCATTGATTTTAACCAATTTACATCTTCACTGGCTTCATTAAATTTCTCGGGTTCCACCATGGATATGAAGGCTATATGTGATTTCTTGGTGTCTTTGATTATCCTTCTCATGGTTTGTACACCTTTGTCTTTCTCACCAATTATCTGACTTGCAGGATGATTCTTTTGAGTAATTATGAAGGAAGGATTTGATGTTGTCTGTTGATTTGAGTCTACCTGAGTATTTGTATCTTCATCCGACTCGGATTCTTCTTTTTCTGATTTATGGACCTGTTCATCTTCAACTTCAACTATATCCTATGTTGTTGATTCAACACTGCTTACATCTTGTACCGAGATCTCTTCATCAACTTTTATGTCAATGCAATCAACCAATTTATGCAGCCTCTTATTATAGCATATGTATCCTTTACTGTTTGTATCATACCCTAAGAAGCTACCTTCATCAGCCCTATCATCATATTTTCCAAGATTTTCATCATTATTCTTGATATAACACTTACTCCCAAAAAATTTAAAATGATTGATTGAAGCAAATCTTCCAAACCATAGTTCATAAGGATTCTTGTCACTTTATGGCCTGAGATGAGCTTTGTTAAGAATATGTATTGTTGTATGAATTTCTTCTACCCAATATGTCTAAGGAATATTCCTTTCATTCATCATTGATCTTGCCATTTGTTGAACTGATCTACTCTGCCTATCAACTACTCCATTTTGTTGTGGAGTCCCTGGAATAGTATACTCTCTTTTGATCCCATGTTTATCACAAAACTCTTTGAAGTCCCTTGAACTAAATTCTCCTCCTTTATTAGACCTTACTGCCTTCATTCTTTTTCCTATTTGATTCTCAGTTAGAGCCTTAAACACTTTGAATTTCCCAAATGCTTCAGATTTTTATTTTAGAAAGGCAACCCATGTAATTCTAGAATAATCATCAATAATCAACATGAAGTAATTTTATTTTCCTGTTCTTTCCTTCCTTGATGGTCAACATAAATCCATAAGTACTAACTGAAGCGGTTTCTCTATTGTTGCAAAGTTTTTATATTTAAACTGTGTCTGGGTAAGCTTTCCTATTTGGCAAGGTTTACATACATAATCATATGGCTTTGATATCTTTGAAAGATATTTTACTACCCCATTGTTTCTAAGTTTGACTAGATGATCAAAATTTAGGTGTCCAAGTCTCCTATGCCATAACCAACTTTCACCATACTTGCTTAAGTGACATTCTTCTTTTTCTTCTTTCAAAACATAGACATTGTTTTATGTCATTATGCCTTTAGCCACCACTTTTCCTAAGTTTACGAAATTTATCTTACAATATTTGGAAGTAAACACCACTTCACATCCTCTATCACACATTTGACTTACACTGAGAAAATTATGTTTCAACCCATCTACAAGCAGAACATCTTGGGCTTTTCCTTTGCCATTACTCAAACTCACCATCCCTTTACCTTTGATTTTACCTGGTTCATCATTTCCAAAGGTCACATTTTCTATTTTTCTTTTAGTTATAGACAGAAAATTATCCTTGTCTCCATTCATGTGCTTGGAACATCCACTGTCTATATACCAGGGGTTTTTTTGTTTTTGAGCTGAAAGTACTAGACCACATTTTTCACTATCTTTCTTTTTCTATGTGTTGGCATTTCTAGCTAAGGGTTTTATCCTTGGATCTGCTTTGTAATTCTTTAGATGGAAGTTTGCAGCTTTGTGGCTGAAGTTATGACATTTATAGCATTCGAGCTCATTGTTCAATAGGTCAAAGTTATTGGTGCAACTTTGTCTACTCATTGGTTGTTTACTTCTATGTTGAAAAGATTGCTTATTTCTTGATCTCCTCAATTGCATGTCTCTAAACTTAATTTGACAATTTGCAATCTTATGACCAAAATTAGAGTAGTAAAAATAGTAACCATGGAAGAAATGTTGGTACTTGAAGGATGGCCTTCTTCTTGGAATTTGTTGCTCCATCTTCTAATATCTTTGTTTTTTATGAGGGATCATCTTGTCTTTATTAGTTTTTGGTGGTGAGGTACTCACATGGTTTGATTGTCTGCTGACTTGGAACTTGATCATCTTTACTGGCTATTTTCTTTCTAGATGTTTCCTGCTTGAACCACTTACATAGCCTAAACCAGTCTTCAACAAAGGAGATCTTTGTTTTATCATAATGTCATTTAGTTATGTTGAGGCTTTAATGCTTGGAAGATTTTGGAGATATAATTCTTTAAACTTCTCCATCTCTTTCCTGGTTTTTACTACCTCTTCTTCCAAGGCTTCATATATTGCCTTCTTCTCTGATAATTGTTGTTTCAGAATGTCCTCTATTTTCTTTGCCTCTTCTAATTCCACTTTTAGCAGGGCAAAGTCTTCATCATGTTTTTTATTGTCTTTCTCGAACTATATCATCAATTGCTTTTGTTTTTTCTTCCTAAATCTGAGTCTAGCAATTTCTTCTAGGGCATTGATCAGTTCTCCTTCCAAGTCAACCATAGCTTCTTCATCATTAACATCACTTCCTATGATTTTATTATCGTAATCGTCTTTGTCCATAAGCATAAATTCATTAACCTTATCTTCACAAGAAGAATCACTATCTGTGTCTCTTGAAGAGTCATCATTGTTTACACATAAACTTTTATTTTTACCAAATCTCTTGGATTTGTATTTCTCTTCACCTTCAGAGTTCTGGTCCTTCTTCTTGTGTGGACACTTAGATGCAAAATGACCTATCTTTCCACAGTTAAAACCTTTGAAGGGCAAGTTGCCTTCGTACTTGTATGATCCCTTCTTTAGTCTTCTCATAAATTTTGCTTCAATTTCATCAGGCTCAGAATCATCATTCTTATCTGCTTTAAATGATGCTTCTCTAGAGGTGGGTTTATCCTTACTAATCCTCATTTCGTAAGCAGTTAGAGTTCCTAGAAGTTGATCAATAGACAAAGTCTTAAGATCATTCAGTTCTTTGATTGCAGAAACTTTTGGATTAAATCTATTTGGTAGAGATCTTAAAATCTTATGAACTAAAAATACGTCTTCAATCTTCTCACCAAGACCCTTCATGGCATTCACAAGCTCTTCAACTCTTAAGAAAAATTTATTAATTGTTTCATCCTCATTCATTTTTAGTTGTTCAAACTATAATCTGTAGGTTTGAAGCTTAGCATCCTTTACCTTCTCATTACCTTCATAACTGCTAATGAGTTTGTCCCACATTTCTTTGGCAGATTCTAAGTGCATCACTTTTACAAATTTTGCTTCTGCAAGCCCACTCAAAATAACATTCATATCCTTAGCATTGAAGCTGAATTCTAGCTTGTCATCCTTATTAGTTAGTACAACTAGCTTTACATAACCAGTGTCTACCACATCCCAGACATCTGCACCTAAATCCATTATGTAGGTTCTCATCTTAACTTTTCAGAAGGCAAAGTTTGTTCCATTGAACAGGGGGGCCTTATTGGTTGAAGTTCCTTCGTGACTTGTCATGTTTAAGCTTATTGATCTACCTTTAAATAAAAGGAACCCGCTCTGATACCAATTGTTGGAAATACTAAGACAATTGAGAGGGGGGGGTGAATCAGTTGTTACTGTGCTTAAACAATGTTATGCCTATTAAAATGTTATTAAACTTCTTCAAGTGATCATCAAGATTATGCAAGTCATGAACAAAAAAAATAATAAACATCAATCACACACATGATATACACAGAGACATATGTTCATGAGGAAACCCATAAAGGGAGAAAACCTCTTCTTCTTGGAATGATAGCCAGTCTTTTAAGTTTTGTACATCATATTTCTTTGAGCACCAACTCAAATGAGGCTACAACCTCTTCTTTAGCAAGCTGCAACTTGTTGAGAGCACCAACTCTCTGGTTTCTCTAGCACCCGCTAGAAGGAAGCACCAACTCCCTGAGTGTTCCAGCACCAACTGGATGGAAGCACCAACTTCCAGTCACACAGGCACCAACCTGTATAACAAAGAACAATGGTTCTCCCTTGCACCACCCTACCATCATGGTTTTTCTGGCTGCAACCATATGGAAGCTATAACTCCATGTGTTTAAGCACCCACTTGAAACTCTGAGGACAACAGTCCTCCCTAGCACTACCCTACCACCCTGTTTTCTAAAACTTTGCTTGAATAATACCTTACAACAATACATACATTTCAATGTTTACCAGTTCTTCTCTATTCTGCAATTCTAGTTTGGTTTTGTCTATTCAAGCTCAACTCCACTTGATGCTTCTTTCCATCTTTTCTTCCTCTATTCTTCTCATGCTCTTAGATTCTCATGCATTCTATTGTTTTTACCATTTCTTCTCTGTCCAACCTGTGTTCTTCGTCTCTGCATCTTTCGCACTATGTTCATACTCTCTTCTTGATTACATACAATTCAACTTGTTTTACCGAGAAAAACAACAGCCTCTTTCAGTCACAACATATTTCTTTTATTTTTGCTCTCATCATTCGTTACTCTCTGAATATCCAAAGCTCAAGTCGGGAATCTCACAACGCTCATTTCAGGAATCTCAGAATGCTCAAGAAGCATGATTCCAACGCTCAGGAACAATTATTCAACCACTCAGGAATGATGATCTAGTTAGTGTAATTGAATCATAATTGATCAACAAATTACGAGATGAAACAACAACCCTTCGATCAGATTCGGTTTGATCAGTGTCGTTGGATTATACTCCGAGGTGGATCCTAGAAGCGTTAGATCCTTCCCTTATCTTCCAATGATGTGACCATGGGCGATGCTATCATGTGACCATGCGATTGCGGACGTGGCCAAAGGTGGTTTGAGGGCAACCCACTTTTCGCCCCGCAATTCACTACAAGCCTCCACGTGTCCTTTCTCCAAAACCATGGTTTCGATTGCGGCCCACCTTCAACCTTTTAAAGTTCATGCACCTTCAATCCCCGCAATATGATGGGACCTTTGATCTCACGATCTTGACAGTGCTCCTGAATGGACGGAACAGATCGGACAGTTTATTTCACCGAAACAAATCAATGGTCAGATTTGATCCTTACACTCATCATTTTAGAACTTCAGGATTTCAACTTTTCAAACTTACACTATCCTTCCAGTGTACTATGATCAACGGTTGAGAATAAACCTGAAGTGATCTTTCAGATCGAACAACTCGTGTCCTTGCTGATGTGGGTGAGACATGTAGGCAGTGTAGTGGAGTGTGGAGGCAGAGCGCGGTAGTGGAGTGTGACGTGTAGCGGGTAGTGGAGTGTGTCGTTGGAGCTCGGAGGTAGTATGTATGAGTGGTTTGGTGGTTTAATCAGAGGGGGGGTTAGGTGGTAAGCGGAAATGAGTGAGGGGGGTCTGAGTTGACAGGAAGGTGACATGTATGAGGGTCCCACATGGAAAATACCACCAACTCGGACCCCCCCCCCCACAGTTAAAGGTAGAAAGGTCGGGGGGATCTGATATGCCCTGTCGACTGTAGATCTAAGTGCTCGATTATTGACCGTTGAGATTAGTGTGCCCTTTAACTTATCATGTCCTTCCACTTTAGAATGATCTGACGGTTGAAATTTACTTCGGATGATCCGACAGTCAAAGATTTATTTCGGCTCTCCGAACTTCTAGGGTTTCAAATATCAAACTGATGCTCTGGATTAGATGGCCCAGATTCACTTCAGATGATATGACGCTTGAGATATTCTTCGGACAATCTGATGGTTGTGATATTCTTCAGATGATCGGACAATCGAGATTTACTTCGGCTCTCCGGGCTTCGGGGATTTCAAATCTCAAACTGAAAATCTCGAAGTGATTTCTCCGGAGCGTAACCTCCTCACATCTTTAGACCCAAAACAAATGTTGTTCATTGATCAAGATATTAGATCAATGGCTTGATCTATCTGCGATGCAGCTTTGCCTTGGATTAAATCCAACGGCTCTCCATCTTTTCTTATCCTATCCTTCCATTTATTTTGATCTGACGGCTAACGGAAATTCGGGTGATCGAGGTCTTAGATCTCAACCCTTTATTATCATGTCCTTCCACTTAAATCAATCTGATGGCTGACGGAGATTCGGATGATCGAATTCTCAATCGTTTTTCCCCTCTTATCCTATCCTTCCATTAACTCAATCCGACGGTTGTTGGTCCTCTGAATCGGTGATCCAACGACCATTGTCGATCTTCCTCCTGAGCTTCTGATCACTCTGACTTAGAAGGTTTTCTAAGTGTTCACGGGTCTCGACCTTTTCTCCTCCTGCAAGTCCCTCTCTTGGACCTCATTTTCACTTCTTGACCACTATCTCTTCTGAGCTTTCTCATCTTTTGCGCTCTCGATTTTTGGTTCGTTGTTGTTCTTTCCATCATTGACAAGCGCGTGCTTCCTGTAAAGCATGCCAACATTAACACGCGTAAACCCTTCAAATTAATAACCCTTTTCAAAATGCATTAGGTTATGACTTGCAAAACCAACATTTCTCCACTAGAACCATATACTTTGAAAAACTTTTTTATATTCATCCAAAATAATTATTATGGACACAAACTTAAATAACAAATTTTCCATTATGCTTTGAGAGGAAAACCCCAAATCAAAATCAAGTTTCTTGAAGTCATGATTCATGATTAAAATAAATGAGCTCGTGCCTTACAAAAATTATATGAAATATGTGTCAAATCCATCATATAGGATGCCTTAGCCTTAACTTGAGAATCTCCTAGTAGGAATTTTTTCCATCTTACATAATATGGTAAACAATTAGGCAAAATGATGTAGATAGCATTTATTAATGAACTTGCAATTCTTTGCTAATTTTTTAGAAATCAATTGGGCCACATATAGGGTCAAAATCTAGGTCCCCCTTTTAAGTTTCCACTTCCACCGCCTTACTCCCCCTGAAGGTTCTAGGGATACTAACCCAATAAAATATGCATGCCCTCTCTAACATGCAATCTCTTATTAAATAAGGAAATTAGTTGGATAGATTTGAAATCAATTCATCCAAACTTAAATTAATTTAAATCAACACATACCAATAATATATTAAATTTAAATATCTAATTAAATCAATAATTAAATAAATGACATTAACTCTAAATAAATCAATTAATTTAATTAATCACATTAGATCTAAATCAATCAATCAATTTTATAATAACATTAAATCTGATAAAATCAAATATACTATGACATTACACACCCATGACAAATAACATAGTATTAATTTTAGTACATCATAATAATATTATTGTACATGTGCAAGGTATGTATGTGTAGCCAGTGTATACATAGCTTGTGTGTACACTAATGACAATAACCGTCACATCTAATGCACAATTTATGTATGCTTACAATCAATTCGATAGTGCAATAAACCTCATAATGAATTAATTGATCATTTACACTAACATAATAGCATAATTTCATTAGTCACAATGGTTTAAAATGAATAAAACATTCACCCATATAATCATAACCAAGTTAAGCATTTGATACCAAAGAACAGGGAATAAGTTAGGCATTACGATTACATGATTAAAACCCAACAATCCTCTCAACTACTCCAAACACCTTTCCTCCCTAACTGGATTCCATATTCCAGATCCTATCATTCTTATGCTAAACTATATTGGAGCGTCAACTATATTAGCCTGACTCCATATAGAACCCATAAGAGGAAGTGTCAACTACCTTAACCAAGCTTTTGTAGCATGCAACTAGTAGTCACCATCACACGTTTAGGGGAGTGTGAGTTAACATATCCCTCCCATGACTCCAAGTTTTGGAGAATAAACGATGGGAAATGCCTCCACCCCTCCTGATAGAACTAGGGCCAACACCCTATCATGGACCAGACTATGGTCTCTGTTTTGGGATCTTTGTCATTGAATATCCAGTTTCAGGAAGTCATGCTACCTGAAAAAACTGCACTTGCCCAATATCATAGCAATCCATTTGAACCAATATCAAATAACATAAGGATGATTCATATCATACCACTTCTCATTTAATGTCCATGACATCGGCAACTTAATATCACACTTCTATGGATATCACATAGCCCATTCAACCTATAGGTTAGTTTACAACACGAGCTCATGCATAACCATATACTATTGACATGTGATTGCATTTAAAACATATCATTAAACCCGATATCCATGTACGAAGATTCTTCAATTAAAAATTGCATGCTATAACTAAATCCAATAACATTCATCATTAACAACATAACAATAATCATTCATAATATTTACATATAGGTAGGTTCACATGTCCATAATTTGAAGTGCCAATGTTTAATAGTGTTCCACATATAATAAGCAATGAAAAATCAATTAATCCATAAGTAAATTTAGTTGGCTAGGTCAAAATGGGGCATTACATACACCCACCATTTGGGAAATTTCGTCTTGAAGTTATGGTAAAAACAAATGAGGGATGATTTCAACGTATGGTATTTGTTTCCTTCCATGTCATTATTAGTTTTCTTGTTAAGTGAATGTTATGTTGATATATATATAAATTTAACTAAGCCATGCATTTAATCCTTGCTAGAATATCTTGATAATTATAAACAATTATCACTAATTTTGATTGTCATTCTAATTTGAGTGATACAATACATATGCCATCACTATGCATCATATACAATACATGGTGTATCGATGAAGATGAGATGGTGTATCGGTGAGGTTCATCTCATCTTCGTCGATACACCATGTATCGTCAAGATTCCTTTCTTTCCCTCTAATGCATAATGTTTTTTGGAAATTTTCCCTCTTCTGTCGTTGATATGTCAGTAGAAATAAGTCCACCCCTCATTGACACTGAGCATATCAACAGTGATATTCATTTCTCACCAACACAGACCTTGTCAGCAAGACACATTCGTCTTGAGGCCTCTCATTTTTCCTCCAACTTAGAACCTTCTCGCTATGTTTATTAGTCAAGTTCCTATCATTTCCAATGATTAGGCATTCCATGCTTGACTGGATAATTGATGATTGGTTGGCTACCTTGCTTAATCTATATCGTGTTGTAGTCATGATTGATTATGTTTGTGTCACCATTAGCTTTCATTATGCATACCATACCAACTTGTATACTTTGTGCTTCTTGATTTTATGACTAACAATGGTCATCAAAGTATCGTTTATCGCCAGGTGGGTTAATTGCAGCATGTACAAGACATATTTTGTCTCTGAATTGCGTCTTAGAGAATAATTGGTTCTCCCATCTCACAAATAGTGTCAAGTGCTCCAAACGTCAATTAGTTTTTTTCACGGGATTATATTTCTAACCCACTCACAAATGACCTCAACTCCAATGGATGAATTAAGAGTATGTATAACACATATTACGTAGGAACTTACAGAACTGAATTCGAGAAAAGAAGCAACAAGAACGAGACCCGAACTTTCATTAAAAAATGTATTTTCTCACAATTTTTGGGCATTTGTCAAAGTGTATCTTTCATCCACAAAACACGCCAATTGCATGACTTACACAATTATGATTCCAACGCAGCTGACAAAATCAAAATCTGAGACTCGGAAGTGTCAGAATGATCACTAGGTATTTCTCACCCAAGTCAGCCTCATTATCCATGACTTGAATGTTTGAATGGCATGGTAAGTTATCTCATCGAAATCATCTCCTCGTGTCCTCCGTGTCACAAAAAATGGTACTCCAATTAGACATCATATGAGCAAGTTGTTAGCCTTTGAAATCTAGTAAGCAGTCACCACCCTTCATTTCGCGTCCATGCACAAAATTAAGTTGGGTTTAATGCAAATTATTCTAAAAAGTTTGATATCTTAAATTTTAATCATTTTAATTTAAATTGAATTAGAATTATTTAAATTTAAAATTTATCTAATAAAATGGAGAGAAGAATATCATTTAAATATAAAAAGGGATTAATGTAATATAATTTAACAACATAAGTTTTTGTGGCTTGAGGTGTAATATAGTTTGATAACATGAGGATTCATGGTGTGAGGTGTGGGTTATACCATGTTGAAAATATATTAAGTGTTATGGGGGAGGGCCACCACCACCCACGATCCCCCCCCCTTTTCAACGACCAAACAAAAGTCAATGTAATCTCTAAACCAATTTGCATACCAAAGGCTCGTACACACCGCCATACTTCGAGTCATCACTGTCGATACATCGCCATACTTGGATTCATCACCACTAATACACCACCGTACTTTAACTAATCCATGTCGATACACTGTCACAATTTGTTGTTTTAGCGCTGATATGGCAGGGGTCTACTTCGCCTTAGTTCAATGTATCCACGCAGATATGGGAAGGGTTTTTACACCATAGTTTAAAGTTCCACGACCCCCCTCCCCATATTACAACGTCTTAAGGCAAGAAAGGAAGGGGGTGTGGCCATGCCCCNCCCCCCCCCCCCCCCCCCCCCCCACCCCCCAACCTTATTAGTTCATGTCGAAGGTAAGGGACTATATCTTTCACTTGGTGGTCAACGATAGTTGATCACCCATTACATGGTATATTTTGCGGCATTATTTGGTCCGTTTTGAAGCCAACAACCAATTTTTTCCATTCTTTCCCTATTTAAGATGGAATTTCTTATTATTTTCAAAAACAAATTATTTTTAGTATCTATAAAATTTCAGCATTCTAATTTTTGATTGGTATATAGCAACTTGATGTGACTATATTTCTCTAGTGTATGGGTTTTTTTTTCTCAATTATCAGAACCAGTAAATGATTTAAAAATATCGATTTTTTTAAGTGGTTAATCTATGTCGTGACAACGTTGACAACCTTGCAGTCGAAGTTATGGCAGCGGAGGACCTGACCTTATCATGGATGTGCATTGCCTTGCCACGTGCTCATTGCCTTGCCACCGCCTTCCCACCTGCTGCCTCACTGCTTCCCACGGCCATGCACAATGTTAAATCTTAAATATCTAAGAGTAATTCATACCTTCAGATGACCTGCCTTTGGCTTTGATGATCTGCCTTTGGGGTCTAAAAAATTTGTGTTGTTGAAGGAAAAATAGAAGTCTAGCATCAAACTTGATCTCGGATTGGAAGCTCTCATATGTTGGTCCATCTTTCCGTGTCCAAAATCTGCCAGGGAAATCTTCAATTAATCTCAAACTAGGGAAGATCCATGAAAAAAAATCCATGGTGATGAAATCATTTAAACACATACAACATGACAACATTCATTGAATCTACAGCTTATTTGAAGCACCCGCGAGAGTGTTGGGATGAGATGGCCCAACAGAGATTATAATTACTTACAGGCCATAGGTTGTTAATCCTACAGTTAAACTTTTGCATATTTCAATTCGCTGAGGTTGTTGCATGGGTAGGCATGGTTCAGGCTCACATTCAAAGGTAAAATTGTCATTTCTTTTATTTAGCATCTAAATGTTTTTTGTGAAAAATTCCTGGTGGATGTAATGGCATATTTTGGTAGCACCACTGCATTTGGGTCAAATTCTGATGGCGCGTTCGACGCAATTGCCACTTTCTATTGTCGGAAGACCGACAAACCTCGGACCCCCTCAAACGTCGTTTCACATGACGTCGTTTTTTCGATGACCACGTTTTGGTCTATATTGCGACGTTTCAAATGTGGCAAGAGAGATGTTGCAAACGTGGCAAGACCGATGTTTCAAATGTGGCAAGAGAGACGTTGCAAACGTGGCAAGACCGATGTTTCAAACGTGGCAATTGAGACGTTGCAAATGTGGCAAGACTGACGTTTCAAACGTGGCAATTGAGACGTTGCAAATGTGGCAAGTGAGACGTTGCAAACGAGGCAAGTGAGACGTTTCATATGTGGCAAGAGAGACGCTTCAAAGGTGGCAAGACCGACATTTCAAACGTGGCAAGTGAGACGTTTCAGACGTGGCAAGAGAGACGTTTCAAAGGTGGCAAAAGAGACGTTTCAAAGGTGGCAAGAGAGACGTTCTGAAGGTGGCAAGACCGACGGGATGGGGTATTAGCTCTGACGTGGTTGCTATGGGAGCAACACTCTTGGACGTCGCAAGAATGACGTCCATCAGGTGGCAACAGCGACGGCCAGGAGTTACTAGCTCCGACGTGGTTGTTATGGGAGCGACAATCTTGGAGGTGGAAAGAGAGACGTTAAGAATGTGGGAAGAGAGACGTTAAGAGGTATCATCTTCGACGTGGTTGCTATGGGAGCAACACTCCAAGATGTCGCAATAGTGACTATGTTGTAGATATTTAAAAAAAAAATACAATATCAATACTAAGAGGGACAGGTACATTAACCTTTGCTAAGATACTAGCCATATCAATATTTAA
>ML779712.1:660860-696990 GCA_009831015.1 Picea engelmannii | reverse complement strand
ATTTGCATCCATACTCACAAAATATGTGACTTGAAGAGATTAGACTACAATAATTGACTTGATGTTATTCTCTCGAAATATAGGACAACATGGAAGAAATGATAAATGTAAAAACCGTTGACAAATAAGCAATAATGTCGATAAAAAACTAGGTGTTATCCTTGTAAATAGAAGTAACATAGAGGATATAGACAACAAAATATTTTTAAAAATGATTGGAAGAATTGGAGAGACTAGAGAAGAGCATGCTTTGTGAAATATTTAAATGAGAAATGATCAATATTATGGTGAAAATTTATGATGCAAACAAGATCAAGAAGTAAGATTTTGAAGATGGCATGTTGAATGACATTGAACCCATTCAACTCTAATGTTTTCTGACATTCTTCCCCACAGACTTATGCTGAAACAAATATCTATTTTTTGTTCGCCGAGAAGACCTGCAAACCCTTTTTGAAGCGTCGTTATTATATCAAACTTGTCGCAACATCCGTCAAATGCAACATATTTATAGATTTTGTAACGTCGCAATTCCAACGTAAAAAAGTCCTAAGTGACCGTTGGTATTTTGACTTGGTGAACATACTAAGGTGACTGTTGGAGGGGAAAACCTAGTTTCCAAAACGTCGCAATTGCGACATACATCTTCACAAACGTGGCAAGAGAGACGTTCCAGTGGAAAACGTGGCAAGAGCGACGTTAACGTGGCAAGACCGACGTTAACGTGGAAATTGTGACATACATCTTCACAAACGTGGCAAGAGAGACGTTCCAGTGGAAAACGTGGCAAGAGAGATGTTCCAGTGAAAAACGTGGCAAGAGCGACGTTAACGTGGAAAGAGCAACGTTAACGTGGCAAGAGATACGTCAACGTGGCAAGACCGATGTTATCGGGCAACATGAATTTTTTTATTTATAAATTTCCTCTATTTTGCGACAATATGGACAATTTTGTCCATAACGCCGCAAATAAAACGTCGGAATTTTTACAATATGTAGTAGTGTTAAAATTTAGTCTCCACCTTGCTTTTCCCCTTATTTCTTTGTGAATATTTCAAACAAATTGTTCATCTTTACCTTCGCGTTAGGAAAACATTACTTACTTGATTATGCGATTCGATTTTCAACAGTGAAATAGCTAGCATAAACTTTTTCATTTACCAGTCATTTGCTAAGTTCATTAGTTCAAAATTTCCAGTATAATGCTATGTTATTGTTGTAGAATTCACCAGTACAATGCAAGATTCATGCATATAAAATTACCAGCTACTATATAGCCATGTTTGTGCTTTATCATTTTCCAGATACGTGCTATAAGGCTAGGTCATGAAAATAGAAATTACCAACCCACTTTAAGGTTAGCACAATAGAATTAACCAGCTACTATAATGCCAGCTTCTTCACCAACATCTCACCTAGCATCTCTCCCTGTTTGGGCATTCTTTGTATACTTTCCAAAGATATTATCAATCCCAAGCTTTAATATATAATAGAAGTAGAATTTTGTTTTATAACGATACCCACATAAAAAATGAAAAGACAATCCAACATACATTTATGTGATAATGAAAAACTTCAAATATAATTGAAATTAAGTTTCATTTACAAAAATATTAATTGAAATTTCATCTCTAAATTTAATTATTTTACAAATATTATCAATGTGTATATTTATATGATGTAATGCGCACCATGCGATTTGAATTTTGTTTTTTTGATAGTTAACCTACATATAAGTAGGAACTAAGCTACATGCATATTTCTTGAGTTTAAATGTGGATATAATTTTAAAATCATTTTATATAACTAAAGAAGATATATAATCAAATGAATGAAACAACAAACAATGGGGTTTTCTGGCTCATCACAGTAAACTGGTGCAGCTATCTAGCAAAGTAGGTGGTGCAAGTAGCTAGCAAAGTAGGAACTTGGTGGGTTTAGCAGGTGCCTTACTTTACTGGTTGTTTCCATTATCTACTACTTATCATGGCCTTCCTTTCTTTTTGTAGCTCTATTTCTGACGTCCTTGCAACCAAAGGCATGGAAGAGTTCTCCTCGTTGCCTACAATGCTCGATGTCTAATATTGGCAAGTTGGGTATCTTTTTAGCAGGCTGTGTGTATTGTTCATGAAAATCAAACTCGTTGGAAATTTTATTAATCCAACTATTAACTATCAATACATCAATCCAAATAAATTGTCCACCCAGACTCACAGATCTCATTTCCCATTATTTCCGCTGATTTACTTGGAAAATAGTGGCAAGGATACGGTGGTGTTATCAACTTAAATTCCTGGTGTTATGCGGTGGTACCATATCTGCCTAACTCCTGCTCATAAATTCCCAAGTAACATCTCGGGTACAATATCTTCCTAACTCCTGCATTAAATTAGAAATGCTCTTATATCGAATAAAACATTAATAAAAACTCCCACAAGTAGTCTCTTGAACTAGCACCATTTGATGACGTTGGTTCATGCAAGTGATAACAATGTGTCAAAGTTTAAGGATAGCGTGTCCTTTGGTGAAGAAAACGTGAGAGAAAATGTCATAATCAGAGAATAATCACATGCACTCTGTATAAGTTGTAATAGTAATGTAGGCCTTTCTTTCTGGTCATTTCTTATTTGTTTTATTGAGATGCTTGTGTACATGATCTTGTATTGTCAATTTAGTCCATTGATTAATATACATTCAATATATTTTAACCCTGACAAAAAAACCCATGAATTCACACATCGAGATCTCCACCATCTGTGGCCAACAACACTTGGAACTGGAATGTTGTGCTATTGGCATAATCTTATGTATTTTTTGGAATCCAAGAATGTAATATGTTTCCAATTTTGAAATAACGATAATAATTATTATTATATATGTTTGAGTTTTTTCCTTAGAGGAACTAAGCAACTTAATCGTTAGATTAATGCAGGGTTTATGATGATTCTTCAACTCGTTAGATTATTGCATGATTTGTGATGATTCTTCAATTGCATTGAGTAACTCCATATTTATAAGCTCGGACATACAAACTGGCGTGGAGTTTATCAATTTTTAATGTAATTTAGACTTATACTCTGCAATAATATGCATTTATTATATCTATATTATGACTGGTTATGTTATGGTGAGCAAGTGGATATGTCATTATGATGTAACTTTGCTAACTTGATTTAGTAACTTTTGATTGTCACGTATTTTACATCAATGATAAAGAGAGAAGATGGAGCTTACAGCAACTCACTAAAATCTGGAGTTGATCCATCATGTTACTTATACTTTGTATATGAGGTATGTTAACAAATTCCTATATAAAAAGGATGCAAATACATGGTATTTGGTTGAAATTTAAATTTTTATTTAAACTTTGACCCTAAAATTTTGTGAGGTTTAGTATTCAAACTATCATAATTTTGAAAAATCAAAATTTATTATTAGCACAAAGCTTAGCCGAATGAGTTTAAATCCGATGGGCTTTGAAAATCTCAAGATCACATTGTTGTTGGATGTGGATACGCAGGTGATTCGAAACCTTGGCAGGTCCGAGGATGGTAGCATTATAAAATTTAAATGTAATTAGTTTTCACTTGGGATCATATTGGGTTTCACTATTTTTACCAGGTAACATTTATTATGTTGAGGAATCAGTGCATTGTTTTTATTCGGAGACTGCATAATTCAAGATTCATTGATTTGGTGCATGTTATTTTTACAGGTTGCTCAGTAGGTGGCCCCACCACATTTTATCATCGCGATGATTTTCGTGATCTTCTGACCATGGAAATAGGAGGAAGGTCGCGCATAGGACGAGTCCGACTGTGACAATAGGAGGAGGGTTGTGCATAGGACGAGACCAACTGTTGCAATAGGCGAAGTTCGACATGCATAATATTGATCGTGGAAATAGTAGGAGGGTGGTGCACAATACAAGGGCATCAATGCATAGGATGAGGGTGGGTCGTGGCAATCTGAGGGTGGTATAAAGGATGAGGATTGCGATGATTGTTGCCATCCATTTGAAATCACAAAATTTCATAGCGGTTTTGCAATATGATGGTGGAAGTTATTTTCAACGAAAGATATAATGCCATTAAATCACCATATTAATACCCCACAGAAAAATCAATGCAAAAGGATTTCATTATTCTCTGCCTTACAGTGGCAAGGAAATTAATCAAAATTTCTTTGTTACTCATCAATCTTTTATTTAATTGAGGAGAAAGTAGAAAATTAAAGGATTTCATTATTCTCTACCTTACAGTGGCAAGGAAATTAATCAAAATTTCTTTGTTACTCATCAATATTTTATTTAATTGAGGAGAAAGTAGAAAACTAAAGATCCATCTTGGGTAATCTTTTGTAATTGAAGAAAATCACATACACATAAAAGAGCATATAAAATAATGGCATGTATTCATTGTATTGTTGAAATTTAATAATCATATTATTTGTAAATACATCTTTTTCAGTTTTAAAATAAGATTTTGATATCTATGAGTAGTTAAAGAGACTAAACCGGTTTAGCTTCGCCCGCCCAGTTATATGTTAAAATGAATGAGGGTGAAGTAGTTGTGAAAGTTAAACTAATGAAGGATTACAACGCTAATCTTGTTTGGAGAGGGTAAGTTTTTTATTATAGGACTGGTTGATTGTCCATATGGTATAAATTAACAAACACAAATAACAACATTGAAGAAACATGTGCTATGCTTAGAAAATAACCACATAAAAAACATGTGTTATGCTTGGCAAATAACCACATTAAAAAAACACGTGCTATTGACTTTCAACTATGTTCCTCAGAAATCCTATTTGTCACCCGATGGTTATTAGCGGCTTACATTACATACAATAATTTTGAACTTTTGAAAGGGGAGTCTGCAATGTTAGGTGGTTGGTACACCAAGGTGTTTTCCATTGAGATGTGAATTTGAATCTTCTACATCACTGTGATAGTAATGAAGAATTGCACTTTTATGTTGCATAAAAATTTCATTAAAACTATATAAAGCAACTCCACTCTGTACATTGTAGATAGTTTTAGGCAGGGACTAGCTGCTTTGCAGCTGTTTCCCTTGGTTTTTATACATTGAAGACCCTCTCACATAATTTAAACAAAACACTTATGGACCTTAAGGGAGAGTAGAGGGGGCTCACAACCATCCCCCTTTTTAAATAATTTTTAACTTTTAATTATTTTAATAATTCCTCCTTGAACCTTTAAACATTAAATGTTTTGCACCCTCTTCCAAAACCGAGATCAAATCAAATGTCACCACTTGAAACCAAACCAATGCGAAATGAATCAATTTGGTCTCACACAGCACATCGACGATATGGAAACATGGCCTAAGATCAGATATCGCAACGACCACTTACGTGTCCAAACAACCTGACGCAACTAGAGCTTCTTCAACGCTTTAAGACTTGCTTCAATCGTCGCATCCACCAATGAAGGAGATCACCCATTCCTCATCGATACACCCAGTTTAGGTAGAATCACTTCATCTTTGTTGACATATCAGAGCTAATCGCTTCATCTTCACCGATACACCAAAGTTGATCTTTCTTATGGCTATGATAGAGGGATAGGACCCCGCAAAACTGTCTTTTGTATTCTAGTCATAACATTTGACTCTGATACCCATTTCGTGTTTTCTTTATACCATTGGAAAGTTATTTCCAAGGTATACAACTTCACAGTTATACAATTTGGGAGATTCTTCACCAAGTTTTCACATTTTTCAGGATTAAGCTCTAGCATGTTATCAACAACCCTAGAGAACATAGTATTTCAACCAAGAGTAGAGGAACCAGGAAATGAACTTAGGGAATCATATACAAACTCTCACTTCATTGTTTTTTCAATTCTATAGTTTTAAATGTGTGGTTTTGAAATTTTATGTCGAGCTTATTTTGTGGTCACTCATTTATTGCATGTTGAATGGTGACATGTATCAATGTTAAAGGAAGGTCATACTCAACAATCCAGATAGGCAGCATATGAGGGAAGAAAACCATGAAAGCATAGTTGCTACACATCAAGGAAATCTACCATTATGTAGTGTACCCTCGCAAATGTGATCTACCACGAAAGATAATAGAGCAACAATAACAACAACATTTGTCGCAGTAGTAGGGGGCAGCAAAAGGGAATCAAACTCAAATGGTCGAAGAAGAATTTTGAATCCCATGTTGGTCGAATATCAAACTTGGAGGGAGAAGAGTTTCCCAATATCCAGACCGGTTATCAGAGTGGGTGAGATGCACTATGGCCAAAATCCATGATGGCCCACTAGTAATAAAAGATAAACTCGAAATGTAACTACTTATAATACATTAAATTATGAACATTTTTGTTGTCCTTGTTCTATCATCATTATGAAGAGGATAAGGGAAAAAGTTTGTAAATGAAAATTCATGGGGGAAGGGTGGAAGGCCAAGAGTCACGTTGAATTTCAATAAATAGGGGGATTTTATCTGAGTAAAGGTATTTTGGCTCTTTGATCTTTCATGTACTATTATTGAAACTTTTTGTGGGTAGAAGCATGTTTTGCCAAGTTATTTTCTGGAGAACTCCGACTCTCGTGTTGGGCGTATTGTGGACTATTCCTTTGCATTTGGCTTCACACATGGGTTGTGTAAGGATGTACTTCATATTTAGACTATTCTTAAGTATGGTGGTTGCCATATTATTTTTGTTCTTCGGGGAATATTTGTCTAAATTTGTGGGCATAGAACTATAAATGATTGTTTAAATGCTAGAATATTCTATGTTTGTAGTTATTTATTCATATTTTTGTCTCTGATCTGTGTGAGCTATTTTCGGGGTCATTAACAGGAGAATGGTTGGTTCTATGTTTTTTCTGGTTACCTTAGTTTTTTCTAGACGCATGCATCTTAGATTAGTGGTATTTCATTCTTTAGATTAGAAACATTCATCGGTGGACCGGGACGCAACCGGTAAACCTCAAACCAAAAATGGATGACGGGCCAGAATCTAGATGGGTTCCAAATGGTGAGAGGTCTAATTGGGACTTCTTATCAGGGGTAACCCATGTTGTTGATAAAACACATTTTTCTCGCATTAACAGAATTGGCGCTAGAAGGAGGGCCAGATGACAAGCCTTCCCATGTGGAGTCATTTCATTAAATTGTTTTTACCAACCCATGACTCTTATTTGTATATCTATATGGGATAACCCTTTGAGTCTTTCGAGACCCACTGGGGGCATCTCAGTCAAGATAGTTAATCTCTTGTCAAGATCAAAATTCGATGGTGAAGGGCATGTCTCTGCATTCATGCATCTCAATCAGTTTAACATCACACAAAAAAACTTATTATTGTTCGGACTAATGAAATTTTTCGATTATTTATCCTCACATTTGAACGATGAATTAAAGCTTGGTTTAGGACATTACCAGTGAAATCGATACATAGCTGGAAAAAATTCATGGATGTCTTTATTGTTGCTCGTGGAGATTATGTTTATGACGAACTCTTTAATGAACTTGAAGAAATCTGTAGGCTCGAAAATGAATTTGTGGATGTTTTTTTCAAAGAGTCATGCAGATTTATTGTAAATTTCCTAAAAGCGACAAACCCTCAGACCAAGAAATATTTGATTGGTTTTCATATCTCATCTTTGTCATTGAAGGGTACGATTTGAATAATCTAATTATCTCTCACTCACAAGATTCAGATCTACACAATGAACATTCAGTCACCTCTCATACCAAAGGAATACTTTCAAACCTACAGACCATTCAATCTTATCCTCAGACATATGATACTCTATAATATGATTTTGAAGAACCATCTGAGGAAATTGTTTCAATAGATGATGTTGAATCTATATTGAATAAAAAATCAATTCACCAATCTACTGTAGATTTGAATGATAATTTAGCATTGGGAAAAGTAACGACTATATCCTTCACGAAAAATCACGATCTGACCATGAATGATGGGGGGTACATGATCTCTAATCAGCACTATGTCACAACTATGGGGGAATCTTTACCAAAAGTATTAACCTCTTAGACCCAGAGTGGGAACCATCTATTGTCTACCCTTTAGAGAATCATGAGTATACTTTGGTCTGTAACAAATATCTTATTGAAGAAATGTCGTCATTTTCAATATCCGCAGATTTATTTTCTCTTTACACAAATTTGTTTGATAATGATCTCTCACATGAGCATTCTCCAGCTTATCATTCAGTAGAATATTCACACTTTTCTTACAATGAAACACTAAATAATAAAGAAGAACAAGAATATTTCCTAGATTTTATTGTTCAAAGACTCATTCTTAATGACAGTCCATCCAAGATGCACAAGACTCAAAGTCTTGTGCAATTTGAATTTTCAGAACATGTTCAATCACAATTTGATCATGATAACCTTGTTTTTTATGACTATTTTTCATTTCTAGAATTTAATGTGAGAATCAATATATCATCCATAGATCCCATGCAATTTGAAATTTTTGATCTCCACGCACAGATGTTAATGATAGAAAATATAAGGCATGAAGAACACGAAATTTTTTAAGATCCCCATGAATAAATCATATCAAATTTGCATCCCATCACCACGCAAAGAACAAGAAACATTGAGTTGATCCAAGAAACACTATCACCTAAATCTATTCATGAATCACATGTTAATATTAAGAGGCAGATGCATCACTCGTCCTTGGATTCTATCTCAATACTCCAACACTCCTCACATGATTTTGATGAAGAATTATTGGAGTCATCCTTCGCTCAACATTTCCCTCAAACAATCAAATATCATTTCTCCTCTCAGTGTGTGGGTTATGTAAAATGTGGGCCCAAGGAGACTTTCCTAGATAATGAGGCACTTCGGTTTTGACCAATCATTATGTAAGGTTCTCATTATCTTGCTTTGACCTTTGGAATATATGATAACACCCATATTGAGACTTTCCCACAAGGTACATGGCATGCAAATTTCATTTATGGGTCTCATCAGGTATTCCACTCATTTTCGTTCTCCTTCCAACAGTTCTATGGTGATCAATGTAAATTTTATGATCGAATTGAAGCTTGGTTCGAGGAATCCTATGTGTGTACATTTCCCATGAATAATAACACTACCAAATTTCACAAGTTAGGTAGAGATTTACTTGATTCAATTCTTCCTATATTTGATCTCTCACTACTCCATTTTATACTATTGACTTTTAATGGATATGTGTTTGTAGGTTTGGAGTTTCTTAAATAGATACATTGGCACTATGCTTTCACTTATCCCTTTTTAGCCAGTGTAGGATAGAGTAGGAATAGGAGTAGCATAGTTATTTTACTTCCTTTCCTGATTGCGTAGTTTAGATATTTGCCTTCATTTCTGCACGTATAGCATAGATTTCGGGTTTATCTTGTTTTCTTGAATAAAATCCACCAATTGTTATTGGTTTATGTTCCGACTTGGGATGGCTTACTGTAGTCTTAGTTTCTTTTGCGTGAAAGATTTCTTTCTTTTCATTTGATGCCTTTCATTTTTTTGTTTAACTGAAATCTTGGCTTAACTTTGGTTTCATTTATCTTCATGAGGAAACCATGTGCATAATTATTTGAGAATTTCAACTAGAAGATTCATTTTCTTTAGTAGCATTCACTCTAATGTTGGCGGTTGGACAACAATAAACCATAAGATTACATTCTTGGGCCGCTGAAAGAGTATCTTTTGTAGAATACTTTATAGCTTGGGGAAGATGGAAACCTGGTTGGAGGAATCCTTGCTAAAATGTTTCCATTGAACGGGGTGGATTTCCTTTGATGATTTGATTGGATAAATGTCACCAAGGCCTTGGGAAGGAATCATATCGTATTTTCATGGCCTTTCTATTCATAATCCACAATGGTTTTGCAAGCCCTATTGACCAATATTTCAATGATTATGTTTCTCACAAAAGCTTCTATACCAGCGGATCGATGTGGCGGTATCTTGGGTCCATTCTCTTGGTTCCTGAAACAAAGACTGGTGAGATAAAATCTGGTTACAAACCTTCTCAACGGGTATGTCTTAACCCTTCATGATGAGTTGATTTCAAGAATATAAGGTAGATCATCAATTTGTTTAGAAGAAATTTGAAATCCTATTGTAGATTGTGATCACCATACCTTAATTCTTTCATGATGGTGTTTGTTGAGTATAATCATCGAGTGTTTGTTTCTCTATGAATAGGTTTTGTTTCAGACCTTCGGTATATATATTCATTTCCAAGTCATAAAAGTTGTTTTCATTTATTTGGGAAAAGAAATAATGTAGTTCATATCTAGCATGTATCTCTAGTAACAGAACGTCAATTGTTGCTTTCCCTTTGAATATTTTAAGTATCTTGGAAATAATGAGAGTTACAAAGTACACACACACAAACAATTTAATGATGTCTTTTGCACCACAAGCTCTTAAGTCTGAATTTTGAGCTCAAATACTCTATCTATCATCTTGGATGGCGAGATAGATATATGTTCTTTGGTCCTATGAGCTCAAGTGGATGAGATCCATCTTGTTATCATCATACACGGTCCATTCTAAGGGTGAATGTTTCTCAAAACATCATCATTATAAATATCTATCTTCAGAAAACTAGATCTCAAAAGACATCCATAGTATTTTTCAAATCAGGTGGCTTCCTTTAATGACTTTGGTATCTTGGCTTACAGTGTTTTCATTCTTATTGAAGTTTGAATGCATCTTTTGAAGCTCCCTTTGACTCAAAATTATTCTTATTGATCTGATTATCCGTATTTTATTGCTCTACTCTTCAAACAATATGATGCAATATTTCGACTTGGACTGACCGAATGGTTTTCATTTGGTCTTCTCTCGATATGGTCTTTTTTTGTTTTGCTCATGAAGTTCACTAGTATGGTTTCCTTCATTTTGATCTCGTTGGGGGTTTTGCATCATGATGTTTATGTTGCTTTTGGAATTAGAATTTTCAATTGTTGAACGAGCAGATAAATCTAATCCAAGTCATGAAACTCTCAATGGAGCTCTTCAAGGCACTGGTCTACATTTTTTTGGGAAGGCTCATCAAGAATACTCTTTCAAAAATCATCCAAGCACACAAAGCATGAATCATACAATAGGTTGCACATTTTCTTTCCCGAGAAATAGCATTGTGAATCAATAACAATGAACTCTAACCTCTAAGACATTGATCAACAAAATGGTTCTCAAATGCACTGCTTCAGGGCAGAACTGATGGTCATCACACACAGATTCATTTTCTTCCTGAAATGGAACTTCTACTCAATAGACAAGTATCCAAACTAAGTTGACTCCACCTTTATATAGAGATCTTGGCAACAGAAAACTGGTAAGATTCGGGATTTGATTTCATGCATCCCAATATGTTAGGGACCTAACCTCCCTAACCCCTCACATAGATAGAATAATATATTTTCCATGTAATAAAGGCCTACATTAGTTAATAAGGAATATTTAATGAATATGAACAAGTTAATGTAAGAAGACCTAATAGAAGCTTTCGCTTGTAGAAAGATCTTCATCCATAATGTTCTTTAGAAGATAGAATTAGTATAAATAAAAGTAGGAGGCATGAGAAAGATTTGTCTTGCAAATTATTGTAATAGAGTGTTGCTTTGTTGGAGGTTCCCCCCTCGAAAAGACAAGTGAACATTGCTCTCATTTCAATAAAGGTATCATTTTGGTGTGTTATTCTCTACATTTTGTTGTTTTGTTGGTAATTTTCGTTATATTCATGTTTCTTCTTAATATCACATAACCAAGTGCATAACAAGTGGTATCAGAGAACTTTCCTTGCCAGGAATTGTGGGTTAAAGTTTTTTCCAAGGTAGAGATGTGTTCCGGCGTCTTTAAACTACAATGATTTTTCGTTCAACGCATAAACCTGTAGTCAGAGAAGAATACATGCAAGAAATACAAGAGGTTTTTAAGCTCACATTGTTGGACACCCTTGTAACCCATGTTTGTACCCCTTCGATTGGTAGAGCATTAGACTAAACCTATATACGGAATTGCGCTTCCAAGTACCTCTAGTATATTAGGAGCCCCCCTAGGTATCCTGAAACCAACCATATATTAATCGATCGGTCTCCTAACTACTATAGTGCCACCAAGAACAAAACTCGAGAAGATACTCTCTAGTACCTAGGTAATCGGGTAGTACGGATAAGGGTACATTCTATCCTCCTTAGTTGGTGCCCTGAGATATTGGGTCGAGTACTATTGTTCAACCCCACACTATATTAGAGAGATATAGCACAGGGAAAACCCTTATCTGTAGGCACCTTGAAAACCATAACCCTTGGGATGGAAAAAGAACAAAAAAGGAACAGACATGATCTATTGCAGTGCAACCTTGCCTCTTGAATTTGGGTTGTGAAATTACTACACATTTTTCTTGTTAAGAATTTGGGCATTTTGACACTACAATATTATTCAGATCAGAGTATAACTTCGTAGGAGTGTGTAACGTACCCAGCCACCCATGGGTCGAGCATGCTACCTCAAAAACTCACTTCTAAACTGATTTTGAATTCTGATAACATTTAATTAATAGAGAAGCATGAAAGAGACATGATAACATCGCATGCAATAATCAATATTCATTCTACAACATAAAAGAAATGAATATAATGCCATGGACAGCAACGACCAACAAGTATGCATATTATAACATATGAATCTCAGAGACAATAATTAATACACAGTGGAAATAAATATATAAGCAGAGAAACGCATGACAGAGAGCACTTATCTTAATCAAAAACATTCACCAACTAGCTGCAGACCTAGGATGTTCCACCCAACCATAGACATTATTGTTCCAAGTCTCAATAGCAGGTCACCCCCAAGCCAAGGCTATGAATCCACAAGGACGGTTCCAGGGTGTCACTTAACTTCCCAAACCAGTTAGCATTCAAGCTCTTACAATTTCCTCAACTCACAACAATCCAAAGTACACCAGCTCTCTTCTTTACAGCCTGCACAACCCAAGAGAATGGACCCCCTTCTCTTCCACGCAGTCCCTCAGGTTTTCCACCTCCTTCTAGAGCTTCAGTGCATTTGGTCAAGAATCTCCATGCTTGGACTCTCGGGTCTCGCAGCTATGAATAAAATTCAGTACCTGTCAATGCATCTTAGGCATGCAAGCATTAATTCATGGTTGGAATACACCAACAGTCACTATAGCCATCCAACAATGGCTTCTCTCCCAACAATTCATTTTTTCCTTTCCCCCACCAAGATTAAGGATGAATGAGCAATAATGAATGAGTGAAAGAGTGAATAGAGAGTGATCAGAATGAAGAGTGTGAACAATGAACAAATAAATGAACCCCCAAATAGCCCAAAGATGGGTTTATATATTTACTTGAAAATCAAGAACCACATGGCCTTTCCCCAAGAAGCACATGTAACCACTTCTCTCCATTAAAACAATTATGGGTAAATAAAATATGATAAAATGACTCATCCCCCTTAATCCCCCTCTCTCATGGAATCATAGCCCCTTATAACTCTTGTTCTTGTTCGTCTAGCAGTCAACGTTGTATTTTATTATTAATAATGATCAAAACATTGCATTTCCTAGGCATGTTGGCCTCTTTAATTGTTTGGGCACTTCGTCCTTTCATCAAATGAACCAAATACATTATTTAATATGGGGACTCAAAACCAGGGTATTACATTCCCCTCCCCCTTATTTTGGCATTATCCTTAGTGCAAAACAGAAATCAAAATTTCAAAATGTATTCAAAAAGTCACGAGTACTCTTCCTGCATGGCATCTTCATAATCACAAGTAGCATCTTCAGGACCGTAGCAGGTCCACTAAATTTTTACCATCTCTATAACTCGATTCCAGAGCATTTTGACTTTACTGGCCAATATGTGCACTGGCTAGATCTAAAATTCTCCCTCTGGATCTACCTTAATCAAATTTCAATCAATAACATGGTTAGGATCATGTACACACTTTTTCAACAAAGAGACATGAAATACATTATGCACATTCATGGAAGTAGGAAATGCAAGCATGTATGCAATTGGCCCTATTATGTCCAAGATCTCAAATGGACCATAGAATATGGTTGCTAGCTTTGTACATCTACCCAACTTCAATGAGCTCTTCTTGGGATTCACTTTTAAAAACACATGCCCCCCCACTTTAAATTCTCTAGTTTTCATGTTCTTATCTGCATAACTTTTATGTCTATCTTGTGTTGCCTTCAAATTCTGCTTAATTTTAACCATCTAATCTTCCATGTCCTTGAGAAATTCTGACCCAAGTACTCCTCTATCTGTTGGGTTGTCCCAATTCACTGGAGTATTTCATTTTCTATCATACAAAGCTTCAAATGGGCTCATATTCAATGAAGCTCGATACCCATTATTATAGGAAAAATCAACCAAATGCAAGTAATCTTCTCACTTAGATGGTTTATCCTTCACATACATTCTTAGCATGTCCTCAATCACTTGGTTGACTCTCTCTATCTACCCATCTGAATGTGGATGGTATGTTGTGCTAAAATTCATATTTGTACAAATCCCTTTAAATAAAACCCTCCATAAATTTGAAGCAAACTTTGTGTCTATGTCTGAAACAATTATCTTAGGTATCCCATGCAAACTAGCAATTTCTCTCATGTAAATTTCTGCAATATTAGTTGTTGTATGAGTCATCTTAACAGGAACAAAATGAGCTGCCTTTGTCAATTTATCCACAACTACCTTTATGGAATCGTGTTTCCTTGTTGTCCTGGGAAATTTAGTTATAAAATCAATGGTTACCACTTCCCATTTCCTCTCTAGAATTGGAAATGGTTGAAGCAAACCCGTTGGGTGTCTATGCTCAGCTTTTACTCTTTGACATTCCATACATCTGGCAATGTAATCAACAACAATCTTCTTCATTCCAGACCAAAAGAATTGGCTTCTTACTGTTGCAAGTGTTTTCTGGTAACTGGGATGTTCAGCATATGGAACATTATGCATTTCTTTTAACACCAAATTCCAAAGTTCTCCGGAACTAGGAAGATAAATTCTATTCTTATGCATAATTAATCCATTTTCCTTCATCTCATACTCTTTAATTTTTTGTTGTACACTTTCTTGCTTTAAAAAAAAAAATTCCTATAGGTAATGTTGATCTATAACAACAGCATCTAAAATTTTGTTCTTTAAATCTAATTGATGCATGCTAACAATTGTAGCATGCATGAGATGTACTCTTATGTTGAGTGCATCAACAACTTTACTTTATTTTCCTTTGATATGCTTGATGTCAAAGTCGTACTCACTTAAAAATTGCATCCATCTTGTTTTCCTAGCATTGAAAGTTCGTTGTTCAAAAAGATATTTCAGACCACTATGGTCTATCCTTAATTCAAATCTTTCCCCCATGAGATAATGCTTCCACATCTTCAATGCATGAACTATGGTAGAAAGCTCCAAATCATGTGTGGCATAATTCCTCTCATGTTCTTTAAGTTTTTTGGACCCGTAACCAATGACCTATCCATTTTGAGTGAGGACTCCACCAAGTCCTTCCTTGCATGCATCTGTACATACCACAAAATTCTCATTTTGGTTAGCAATCTTTAAAATAGGTGCACTAGTAAGCAATTATTTCAACAAATTAAAGTTCTATTCACACTCAGTTGTCCATTCAAATTTAATTCCCTTCTTTTGAAAGAAGTGATGGGATGAGCAATCTTAGAGAACCCTGCTATAAATATCCTATAGTATCCGACTAATCCCATAAAAGATCTAACTTCTTAAACATCCATGGGTGTTGGCCATCCTCTAATGGCTTCAATCGTTTTTGGATCTACTGTTATACCTTGTACTAAAATAATATGCCCCAAACAATGGATTTGTTCTTGGTAAAAAGAAAACTTACTAAGCTTGGCATAAAGTTGATGTTCCCTCAGCACTTGCAACACCAACCTCAAGTGATGTTCATGCTCTTCCTCGGACTTAGAATAAATAAGTATGTCATCCAAGAACACTATGACAAACTTAAGTAAAATATTTCTAAATATGTCATTCATTAAGCACATAAAGACAATCAGTGCATTGGATAGTCCAAATGGTACCAATACAAATTCATAATGCCCATACCTAGTTCTAAAGGTTGTCTTATTGATGTCTTCTTCCTTGATTCTTACCTGATGGTATCCTCATCTCAAGTCTATATTTGCTCCTCTTAGTTGATCAAAGAGGTCATCAATTCTAGGTAGAGGGTATTTGTTCTTCACTGTGGACTTTATTCAGCTGCCTAAGTCGATACACAACCTCAATGTTCCATCTTTCTTTTTGACAAAGAATATCGATGCTCCCCAAGGTGAAACACTTGGGTGTATGTACCCTTTCTTCAACAATTCTTACAGCTGCATTTGTAATTCCTTCAATTCAGGTGTACTCATTATGTAAGGTATTTTTTATATTGGGGAATCTCCTAGTACTAAATCAATAGAGAAATGTATCTCCCTCTTTAGTGGAAATCCTGGTATTTTTTGGAATACATCTTCAAACTCTTGCATACTGAAAAATATTCAAGGCTTGGCCCTTTTGTCTTTTTTGTCTCTTCCACATGAGCTGCATATAATTGAAATCGTTTCCTGAAACATCTCTTTAGTTGTAAGGCTAAAATACCCCTTATAGAAATGGGTCTTAGAATTCCTTTCACGGTGCTCTATTTTCCTTCTTCATCAAGACATGTAAATGTCTTGTTATGAAAATTTAGAATGGAATGATGCTTGTCCAACCAATCCACTCCAATTAGGATTTCATGAGATCATAATGGGATGATATGCATATCAACATTAGTACTCACTCCATTCATATTTATTGGACAACCTTATTGATCCTTATTTTGGTTCCAATGGATACCTAAACCAAACTTGACTTTTCAAGATTACTTTTCTCCAAATGTAATTTATCCAGTATTTTAGGATCAATGTAACAATGACTTGCTCCTAAATCAATTAAAACAGCAACAGGTTGATTAATGATCTTACCTTCCACTTCGATCATATTGGATTGGTACTCTGCTTATCGATCTTCTAAGGTTGCATATACCTTGCCCATGTCCTCTACTATTGTAGCCTCTTGGATGTTGTGCATGGTCTTTGATTTATATCCTTTATGAGGGAAATCCTTGTATAGGTGATTTTATTTGCACCCCCAACATTGGATTGGTGGTCTTCCTCTTTTCCCTAAGAAATCTTCTTTCTTGGATTCATCTTTAGCAGATTGATCTTGTTGATTTTTATGAGGGATGTTTCTGTTGAAAGGAGGTTTGAATCCCTTCCTCCTCTGATCAAATTTCTCCTTCTTGTTGTCCTTCCAAGAGTTTTGAATGGATTATATGCCCTTGCCTTGCTCATATATCCCTCCTGATGGTCTCTATCAAACTCTTAAGCTCATCATATTGAATCTTTTCCTTATAAAAGGATGGAAATCCACTTAAAAACCTTTGTATCTTCACTTTTTCATCCTTGATAAATCCTACATACTTTAGCAATCCCAATAACCTCTTCTCATATTCTGTCATGGTCATGCTTCCCAACCTGAGTTCAAAAATCTCTTGCATCTGCTTGTCATAGAAGTGCTCTAAAAGGTACTCCTTCTGAAAATATTTCTTTAATTGCTTCCAAGTGATAATAATTTCATTTATGTCTTCAACTTGCTTAAGTTGATCCCACCACATAACAGCTTTTCCATGTAAATGGTAAGTGGCAATTTTGGCTTCTAGGTTTGATGAGTGGTTATGCGATTGAAAATACCTCATGATTCCAAGCAATGATGCTTCAACGTCATCTTCCCTTTCTCTTTCACCATCAAAGTATGGTGGCTTAATCTTCCTCAACTCTCCTTGCAAACTATTCAATTCATGTCTTCTTCTTGGATGTCTAACAGGAGACACCTTTGGACTACTCATGGAATCTGCAGATGCATAAAAGTTCCTTGTTGAGTAAGGTGGTGAGGGATTTATATGAGTTCTTATAGAACTTCTTGAATTACCAACTCTTTTGTAGTTATCTCTTCTTTCATGATATCTACCTTCTTCCTCCTGCTTTGAGTCTACTCCATTCCTTGTTTTCTTATGCAAATGATTTAGGCTTTGAATCACTTGGGAATTTATTTGATTTTGTTCTTTCATCAAGATCTCATTGTATTCTTTGTAACTTTTCACTTCTATTCTCAGGCTTCTCACAGTCTCTATCAAGGTTTGTTGTTCCCCTCTGCTCTTGTGCCAATTTGATTATGTCTCTATATTACCAACATTGATATTTTGACCCTTGGCTTCTTTACCATGATTGAAGGCTCCCTCTCCTTTGTTAGAATTATGCATATCATAGAAATTTTGTCAAACAATGCTACAAGTCATTTTTCTGCTCAATTCATGAAGAAATATATCATCATTTTCCAAATTATAATTCAATATTATTCTCCTCTTAACCATATTTCCAACAACTATACGCGTGCCTCATTTCAATCTCTAAGCTAAAAGTTATGGCTTCCTGAAAAAACCACTTTCATCTTTTTTGTGCATTTTCTTCACTGGTGTAATTTTATTGAAGTATTAGATTATGTCAACTACATAAGAAAATATATTAGGAACTATAGAAAATTTTATATGAGATGGTTAAAAATATTGACAAGGAATTCATATCAACTCTCATATTTTCTATCTAATACACCAATTAAAAACTAGAACAATTTGGAATCTGCAACTTTGTCATTTTTCATTCATTTTTTCAGACTTGGAATTTTTTTAGCAAAACTGGTTATCTCACAATATGTGCACTTCTAGAAAAAAATTCACTAAATCAAAGTTGTTTGTCTCAATAATTATATAAAATGTTGAAAAAATAAAATTTTCCAGTTTTGTGATCTAGGGTCACTTCATATAAAAATTTCAAAAATCCCCAAAAAGTGGCCTGGAATAGTGGATTTTGGCCTATTTAAGTATCCCCATTCCAATATACTTAGGATTCATTCAGTTCCTTCATGGGTTATTTGTGTGTCTTCTTTTTGGACTCTCTACATGAGTTCTAGCTTAATCCAGACCTCTGTCAATGATTTGGACCCAGATCTTTAAAAACCATTATTTTTCATTTTCTGACAAATCCATGCAGAATTGGACAATGGCCCTCTTTGACACTTTTGTATATCTCCCCTATGTAGACAAAACCCATAAGTTTCATCCCAATCCGACTTGATTTGCTCCAATTATGGCCAAAATATGAAAATGGCACCATATCGATTTTTTTTTGACACTGTGGAATAATTTTTCCTAAGTGCGATATGCACCATCGATCTCAAATCAAAAGCATTATGGACTGTTGATCTTCTTTCTATCTACGATCAAGGATCAGTGAATTCCTTTGTGAACCAAACCTTCCCATCGATCTCCCCGATGCTCGATCACTGACCATTGTTCATCAACTGTTTTTCTCTACAAACCAAAAGTCGCCCACGAACCTCGTTGATGCCCGAACATCAACCATTGGCCATCGGAAATATTTCCCAAAAAACCCAAATTTCTCACAAATATCATCAAACTGCGACCATTGGCAATCGGCTATCCCTTCGCTAACATGGCATGATACGTCATCTTGAGGCATCAACCGGGATGGCGTGGCATGACACATCATCACCCTCTTTTCTCCGTCGATCATTGGCAATTTCACTTGGTGGAAAAATTGAACTTCAATCAAAATTTGTCGATGCCCGATCATTGGCCTTCGACGATCGAAGATGTCATGTCGCCAAAATTCAACACTTAGCTGAAGTCATCGATCCCCAGCCATCATTCATCGGCCATCGAAGGTGTCTCTTGACCGAACTTCAACACTTCACCAAATTCGCCGATCCTTGACCATCGGCCTTTGGAGGTGTCTCTTGGTCGAATTTTGACACTTTGCCAAATTCGTCGATCCCCAACCATCGGCGATCGGAGATTTCTCCTAGTGAACTTCAACACTTCACCAAAACTTTTCGATCCCCGACCATCACCATCGGTGATCGGAGGTTTATGTTGACAAATTTTAACACTTAGCAATTTTCGGCCAAAACCCAGGTGAATCTAGGTCATCGTTCTTCCTCATCTTCAAACCACTGAAATGTTTCTCAGTCGTTGATAGGGTAACTTTAAAAACTTTTAAAACATTTCAATTTTTAAAATTTTCAAGAACAAATCTGGGTCGTTGATCTCAATATCTAACATGATCTCGGTCGTCGATTTTTTGAAATATTCCCCACGCTTCAGCGGCCATTAAAATACGAATTTTCAACCTTCCAAGTCAAATTCGACTCTGCAACTCTGCAGATCGAATCCATTAACTTCTCAGATAATTATGAATTATTTCAAACTCGAATTTGCTCACAAATTTGAAGATTTTGTTTCTAATCTTCCACCATTTTCCCTAAATTCTCACATAACCAAATATGCCACAGTGAATTTCTCAAATTTGCACTCATTCCGGACCATATGAGTCTAGTGTTTGAACCAAAATCTCTGATACAAATCTATAACGTACCCCGCAACACACGGGTCGAGCACGCTACCTCAAAAACTCACTTCTAAACTAATTTTGAATTCTGATAGAGAAGCATGAAAGAAACATCATAACATCACATGCAATAATCAAGATTCATGCTACAACATAAAAGAAATGAATATAATTCCATGCACAACAACAACCAAAAAGCATGCATATTGCAACATATGAATCTTAGAGACAATAATTAATACACAACGAAAACAAATATATAAGTAGAGAAACACGTGAAATAGAGCACTTATCTTAATCAGAAACATTCACCAACTGGTTTCAAACCCATTACGTTCCACGCAACCATAGACATTAGCGTTTCAAGTCTCAAAAATAGGTCACCCCCAAGTCAGGGTTATGAATCCACAACGACGGTTCATGGTGTCACTCAACTTCCCAAACCAGACAACACGCAATCTCTCACAGGTTCCTCAACTCACAACAATCCAAATTACACTAGCTCTCTTCTCTCCATCCTACACAACCCAAGAGAATGGACCCCCTTCTCTACCATGCAGTCCCTCGGGTTTCCCACCTCCTTCCAGGGATCTAGTGCTTTTGGTCAAGAATATTGATCCGGATTATTTTCGGCACGAAATGAGATCGGAGATATAATAAAGAAATGCACAGAGATATCACAGATATTCAATAATATAACATAAATGTATCAGATATGCCACCATAAACATAGATATACAGTAATACACAATTTCTATTAATGAAAGAAATGTACAGAGACTGTAAAAATACAGAGTGAAAGACTCGCTAGAATGGTGGCAGCTTATCTCTAAGAAAAGATGTGACGGCTACTCGCATTCACAAGAAGATCATTACAATGAGGCTCTGAAGGAATTTTTATAATAAACAGGAATGCCCAAAACCCTAGACATCCAAAAACCTAACCCTAGGAGATGAAGCACCAAAAGTCATGTGGGCCCCGTTTGGGTAAGTTAGTACATCAACTTCCCAGGGTCGTAACTTTTGCATACGATCTTTGTTTTAGGAGTATGATAGCTCGTTGGAAAGGTGTAATCGAGGAGATTCATTTTTGGGGCTCATTCATGCCTTTGGATATCATTGAGAACCTCGATCTTGAAAAAACATTCATTTAGGCCCTCAAAATGGCCCCGAAAGTTGAAACCTGCTAAAAATAGTAAATTGCCAAAATTGGCAGAAAACTGTTTTGAGCTAGTCGGAAAAGGTGGATGGACACCGATATCCACCTGGATCAATCATCCCTCCTTAGGAAGAAATTGTCTCCATTGCGTTGAGTTACCGGGGGAGAGGGAAAAGCGTTTGTTGAATTTGCATCTTGGTGAGTTGCTTGTCTTGCTGGAGACGTCGCATTGCTCAGTTTGTGAAAGTTTGCCATGAACTTATTAAGGCTGAGGCCGTTCAACAAGTCAGGCTACATGAGAGGGCGATGTGAAGAAGGAATATTTGTGCTTTGCTGCAACCTTGTCGACTTGCTTCTGTTTGATAGAAGGTGCTTTGGGCGAGGCTGTAGTGGTTGTTGTGTCCTTCTATTTTCCTTTTGAACAGATTGTGAAGAAGCTAAATTTTGCGGTATGAGATACTACCTTATGGCACTTCTTAGGTGGAACAGTAGTTGGAACTACCTCTGGTATTCAGTATAGATGACCCCCTAGAAAAACAATGACACTGCGGGGTCGAGACTCATAAACAGCATGGCGCTTCCACATATATGGTTGGCCCAAGAGAACGTCACAGACATCCAGTGGGGAAAAATCACATAATACCTCATCCTTGAAGGGTTGGATGTCGTATGACAATCGAAATTGTTGGCTGACACGTAGATCTCATCCTTGACGAAGCCACCCGATGTATGGCTACGAGTGTGGTGTTGTCGACAATCCCAACTGTTTGACGACCTCTGCTGAGATGAGGTTCTTCTGGCTTCTGCTATCAACAATAAAATGCAATGAGGTCCCCTTCACCCACGTCTATGAATGAAAAAGGCACTCCCCCTCTTCAGGATCTTTTGGTTCTTTTGGTTGAATTGTTGCAGTCGCGACAATAGCAGTGGGGTCCGCATCAATGATCTATCCTTTACCATTATTTTCAGAATCAGATTCTAAATTAGGGTCTGACTCTTTGTCTTTGATCTCGGCCACTAATGACTGTTTTGAGCGACATTCATCAGTGTTGTGCCAGGGGATTTTGTGGGAATCACACCATTTTTTGGTGTCCTTCTTTGTCTTCCTGTGACCCTTATTTTCCTGTGTCTTGGACTGGTTTTCGGGAGACTGTTTGTTAGGGTCGTCTTTGTCATACTTCGGTTGTTGTGGATATTCATACCGAAACTCTCGTTTATTCTGGTGCTTAAATTTCTTCTCGATTTTAATAGCATATCGATAAGCAACACAGTGATGAGATGTCCAGAAAATCCATTTCAGTCTGGATGTATCTGTGTAGAGCCCCACGGTATTTCAGAACCAAATGTCACTTGGAGTCTTTGATACCCATATTGGTGTGCAAGGTATGGAAGGTATTGGTGAACTCTGGAACTGCTTGGCCCCTCTCTTGTCGCAGTGTGGTCCATCTCATGTACTGGTCCTCATAGTTTTCAACAGGGTAATATTGTTCCTTTACCGCATCCACAAAAAATCCCAAGTAGGATCAGCTCCGTATATTCCAGACTCCTCTGTGGAAATTTGCTCCCAGTAAGTTTCCCACCAATGTTTGACATGAGGGAGAGATTTAAGGAGTGCAAAGGTGATCTTTTCTTTGTCGGAAAAATTGTGAACAGAGAAATAACCTTCTAGCAAAGTTAACCAATTTTCTAGGGCTTATGCATCTATCTGTCCTTCAAATACAGGAATATCAAAATTAACTTGTACCTTGAAAGGCGAGGTTCCTACAAAGTGACTGCTTGATGAAGATGCGTCTGATGCTATCGGCAGGCATTGAAGGATGTGGGAAAAATTCTCCATCATTTCGTCCCTCTATCGCGTGAGAGCTTGCTCAAGCAACAAATTGATAGGATCATTTGCTCCGTCGTTTTTCTTTTCTTCCACCATTGAGGGTTTCTTGGGTGTGTGAGAGATATTGTCTTCAAGAGAGACAAGCTCGAGACCCAACTTGCTATACTCGGACCTCATCAGGGACATGCACTGAAAAATGATCAAGAGCAGCCTGCTCTGATACCACTGATCCGGATTATTTTCGGCACGAAATGAGATCGGAGATATAATAAAGAAATGCACAGAGATACAACAGATATTCAATAATATAACATAAATGTATCAGAGATGCAACCATAAACACAGATATACAGTAATACACGATTTCTATTAATGAAAGAAATGTACAGAGACTGTAAAAATACAGAGTGAAAGACTCGCTAGAATGGTGGCAGCTTATCTCTGAGAAGAGATGTGACGGCTACTCGCATTCGCAAGAAGATCGTTACAATGAGGCTCTGAAGGCCTTTTTACAATAAACAGGAATGCCCAAAATCCTAGACATCCAAAAACCTAACCCTAGGAGATGAAGTGCCAAAAGTCATGTGGGCCCTGTTTGGGTAAGTTAGTACATCAACTTCCCGGGATTGTAACTTTTGCATACGATCTCCGTTTTAGGTGTATGATAGCTCATTGGAAAGGTAGAGTCAAGGAGATTCATTTTTGGGGCTCAATATTCCTTTGGCTATCATTGAGAACCTTGATCTCTAAAAACCTTCATTTAGGCCCTCAAAATGGCCCTGGAAGTTAAAACTTGCTAAAAATAGTAAATTGCCAAAATTGGCAAAAAATTGTTTTGAGCTAGTCGGAAAAGGTGGGTGGCCACCGATATCCACCTGGATCAAATATCCATGATGGGACTCTCAGGGCTCTCAATTGTTAATAAAATTTAGTACATGTCAATGCATCTTAGGAATGCAGGCATTCATTCATGGCTAGAATACACCAGCAGTCACTACAGCCAGCCAACAATGGCTTCTCTCCCAGGAATTCGTTTTTCCTTTCCCCCACCAAGATCAAGGATGAATGAGAAATAATGAATGAGTGAAAGAGTGAATGGAGAGTGAACAGAATGAAGAGTGTGAACAATGAACAAATGAATGAACCCCCAAATAGCCCAAAGATGGGTTTATATATTTACTTGAAAATCAAGAACCACATGGTCTTTCCCCAAGAAGCACATGTAACCACTTATCTCCATTAAAACAATTATGGGTAAATAAAATATGATAAAATGACTTAGCCCCCTATAACTATTGTCCTTGTACGTCTAGCAGCCAACGATGTATTTTATTATTAATAATGATCAAAACATTACATTTCCTAGGAACGTTGGCCTCTTTATTTGTTTGGGCACTCCGGACTTTCATCAAATGAACAAAATACATTATTTTATATTGGGACCCAAAATCGGGGTACTACAAAGTGAAAAAAAAAAAAGAGAAAAAGGCGAAAAACAAAAAAAGTACGGGGTCTCCCAGTACCCTTATTTGAGACCTATCTCATTGGATTCCTCTTTTTGCTCTAATCATTTTGATACCTATCATTTTTAACCTCTTACCATTCCTGACACCCTTATTTCCCACTTATCCCATTGATCTCCTCTCACTGCCTTGGTCATCGTGGTATATATCACTTCTCTTCTTTCTTGTTTGTGGACCCACCCCTCATCCCCTCATGGCTCCCACCCACCAAGACAAAACCAATCAGAAATTGAATACTAAAATTACTTCCCTTCATGCCCAAGTAAATAGGGACATTCCAGCCATTCATGCAAAAATGGACCACATCCAAGCCCAACTCGGTAGCCAAATTGTTGAAGTCCATTCCATTGTCAACGAATTCATGAACAAATTACAAGGTTTGTTCTCCTCTGACCCACCTCTCTATATTGAAGGTGTTGACTCCAACCAACCTCTACACTCTCATTCCAACTCCCTACCTCGTGACCCCCGTCTCCCCAAAGTCGAGGTCAACAAATTTGATGGATCGGATCCACAAGCCTAGGTTTCTCAGATGGAACATTATTTCTCCCTGCATGGTATTACTCATATACGTATAAAAGAGGAAGACATCCCCAAGATGGAATTTTTCACTCATGAGGGCCACTATGAGTTCTTGGTCATGTTCTTTGGTCTCTGTAATGCCCCCTCCACTTTTAAAAGTCTCATGAATCATGTCTTTCGTCCTTTCCTTTGTCACTTCATGTTAGTTTTCTTTTATGATATTCTCATCTATAGTAAAATGTGGCCAGCCCATCTCACCCATGTAGATCAAGTTCTCCATGTCCTTTATAACAAAAAATGTTTCCTCAAACACAATAAATGTGCTTTTTGCATCTTTGAAGTTGAGTACCTGGGTCATATTGTTGTCAAGGATGGTGTAAGGGTGGATCCTAAGAAAATTGAAGCTATGCAGAATTGACCTTGCCCTAAAAATATTAAAAGTTTGTGTGGTTTCTTGGGTTTAACGAGATATTATCACAAGTTTGTTCAATATTATGGCAAAATTGTGGCCCCCCTAACAGCTCTCCTTAAAAAGAATTCCTTCAGTTGGACTCCAGCAGCAGACCAATCCTTCCAAGCCTTGAAGGAAGCTATGTGCACTACTCTTGTATTGGCCCTACCTGATTTCGCCAAGACCTTTGTTCTGGAATGTGATGCATCAGGGAGAGGAATTGAGGTAGTCCTCATGCAATATGGATTCCCTTTAGCTTTCACTAGTAAACAGATGTCAGGGCGACATTTGGGCCAATTGATCTATGAAAAAGAAATGATGGCTATTTTGCATGAAATGGATCTATGGCGCCCTTATCTATTGGGACAACGCTTCCAAAATAAAATGGAACATAAAAGCCTCAAGTAGTTCCTGAAACAATGCATTTCATCCCCGGAGCAACAAAAATGGGTGAGCAATTTGTTTGGATATGATTGTGAGATCATTTACAAAAAGGGTAAATAAAATGTGGTGTTTATTGCTCTTTCTAGGAAATATGAAGAAGAAGGGTCCCTCTTCTCCCTCTCATTCATTGTCACTGACTTGCTTCAGGTTGTTCGCCAAGAATGGTTGCATGACCCCAAAATATCCATCCTCGTCCAAAAACTACAACAGGATCCCCAAGTTGATCCAGGGTACTCTTCACACATGAAGAGTTTCTCTACAAAGGTCGCCTATATTTGAGCAAACAGTTGACCCTTAAATCCAAGGTGCTCTCTAAGTTTCATTCTTCTCCTACTGCAGGGAATTCGGGTTTTACCAAAACAAATGAATTATCTTTCTTCTGGGATGGTAAGAAACAGGGGGTCTACACCATTGTGGGAGAATGTGATATATATCCACACAATAAGGGAGAGATTATCAAAAATTCTGGCACACTCCAACCACTTTTGATTCCACCTAGTATTTGGATGAATATTTCTATGGATTTCATTTTGGTCTTACCCAAATGAGGAAATAAGTCATTCATCATGGTGGTAGTGGATTGTCTCTCTAAATATGTTCATTTCAGTGTTCTTCAACACCCATTCACAACATCTATAGTGGCTCAAATGTTTATGGATAATATCTTCAAACTCCATGGAATGCCTCCTTCTATTGTTTCTAATTGTGATCCAACTTTTACCAACAATTTCTGGCAAGAATTATTCAAGATCCAAGGAACCCAATGTTATAACTTACATCAATACTAAGAGGGGGTTGAATCAATATTGTATCGTATTTCTAATTTTTCTTTCCTTTAAACACATTAAAATCATTTAGAAGTGCTTACTTAATCAACAATTCATGCAGAACACAAAACACAACACAAAAAACGCATTACACTAGAATTTTTATGTGGAAACCTAATGAGGGAGAAAACCACAGAATATCTTTATTTATGTTCTTCTGCAAGCACCAACTTACAATTTACAATTATTCAACTTGAGAAGCACCCACCTGTCACAAATGAAGACACCAATCCTCTCAGGCACCAACTTATCACAAACAATGAGGACACCAATCCTCTAAGGCACCAATATGTTGCAGATGAGGACACAAATCCTTTCAGGCACAAACCTGTCATAGATAATGAGGACACCAATCCTCAGTGAGCTTCAACTCACCCTAGCACCACCATGCCACCCTGAATTCAGTTTAAAAATCATTCTTACAGAACTGCCACATTCTGGTCTACAGAGTATCTGTTGTGCAAATAGAATAAGAGCCGAAAGTTGAATTCACAAGTCTTCATCATGTCACACTTTTCCTGCGGTGTGCTCACCCAGTCGCTTCGTTCATCCCATCGCATTCCACTCCATCTCTTGTCACATGGGATTTTTTTTATCACATTGTATTGTGCCATTCGTCGCATTGGCTCAAGGTGCCTTGTAAAGTTTCTTCCACACAATTTTTTGCAGTCCATTACGTCGCAATAGTTTCGTCTCGGCACACTCCATTGCACCGTTCGTCGTACTAGTTCAAAGCACCTTGCAGATTTTCTTCTGCACCATTGATCATTTCATCCTTTGATCCTTCTATGCACTTATGTTTTCATCCTTTCATCTCTTCCTCTGTCTATGCACTATACTTTGTGCCAATGACCCTATCGTCCTTTGATCCTTGTGTGCACTTCATTTGTTTGTTATTGCACTATAATCGACCATGTCCATGACCACTTGAAATCAATGACAACATATGTACAACAAAATCCTCCTTCGTCATTGATGGTAACCAAAAGAGTTGTCATCTATGTTTTGAAAGGTGACTGGCCATGCAGTGGCCTTTATGCCAAGATACTCCCTTTCAATGTGCGCAATTGTAAGTTGCTCCCCCTTTCAATGTGCTAAACAGCCAAATCAATATGCTAAATTTCTCCCCCTTTCAATGTGCATAGTTTCCAAACCAATATGTTAAATTGCTCCCCCTTTCAATGTGCATCAACATCAGGCTTTTGTTATTCTCCCCCTTTGATAGAAATGATAAAGAGACTCTTTGGATATTATTTCCTCCAGGCCTTGTTGCGCACACAGAAACATCCTTTAATGGATAGCCATTGAAGACTTCAACTGCATGCATCTCCGTAAAACAAACTTCTCCCCTATACAACAATGAGTGGGGCACTTTTTGAAGTAGTGAATTGTGTTCTTTACTGAAGAAAGGAAGACGAGATCACCCCCAACTTATGTCTAAGATAATTAAAGGTTTCTCTAGGTAATGGCTTGGTAAAAATATCTCCAATCTGCTCTTTGGAGGGAACATATCACCTGATCTTGAACATGTTCGTGGAGAAAATGATATTTAATTGGTATATGCTTAGTCTTAGAGTGTTGAACAGGTTTTTTAGAAAGATTAATAGCACTAGTATTGTCAAACATGATGGAGACAAGTTGTTCATAGGGAACTTGAATATCCTTGAGATTGTGTTTAATACACAACACTTGAGTACAACAGGATATTGCAACTATATATTCAACTTCAGCTATCGAGAGAGAAATGGAATTTTGTTTCTTGCTGAGTCAAGATACTAAACAACTGCCAAGGAAAAATTCTCCTCCACTGGTGTTTTTTCTATCATTAATACTTCCTACCTAGTCTGCATCAGTATAAGCTTTGAGAATGAGATTTGTGTCTTTTGGATACTGTTAAAACCTATGTATGCACCTCTCCTATTTCCCTCAATTAGCCTATACATCTGTAAAGCTTGATTTTTATTCAGTTTCTTTTCCATGGTTTAATGAGTCAACTTGAGTTGTTCTCACCTTTCTATTTACTTTGCACCATTTTATTGCTTTCTTCGAAGGTTATTGCATGTTTTGGTTTGGGTTAATAACACATGTCATCTTGAATTTATCATTACTGAGCTTATAACAGGTTGACCAAACCTTTTTTATGCAGAAAAACATTGATTGCAAGAACAGGCATGTTCTTGCAAACAGTAGGAAAGCTCGTTGTTTAAATTATTTAAACGTTCAAAAAAAAAAATTAATAGTTGAAAATGATTTGTTGGCGCCTACATGTGTATGCTTTCTCATGTGCACTCAAGTTCATGGAAGGTTACCTCCAGAGCACATCATTGTAGAGTTTGTGTTAAAATCATGCAAGTGTGCACCTCCAATTTGTGTCATCACGGGATTGCGAGTAATTATAGCTGCATGTGTTAAATTATATCAGGTTAACATACACATTCAGCTCATCACTTGCAGCAAGAGGCATACGTTACTCCACAGGTCCCACTGTCACCCAGCCACTCTGAATATGATCTTGTGACTCCCACCATGTAGCAGGGTAAAATTACCAAGAACAAAATACAAGGGACCTTGGCCTAGATCCCGAGCAGGACTCTGATGGCATGTCCCAAAATACAGGGTTACTTTCTAAGCAACTTTCAGACGACACCAAAATAGAGATTAAAGAAAATATATCATAAATACAGGGGTCTATGAAATAAACACATGACAGAGGTTCTGAGGTAACACACAGATATGAGATGAGGTCCAGAAAAACCAAGTTGTCAACTGACCACAACAAATATGCCATAGATGAGGATAAGGGTCTGAAAGATAAGAATAAGGAGTAGGTTTTGGTTAATCCAAAGATAGAAGCTTATAAAGGTGCAAATGAAAACCATCAGGTATAGATGTTGAAGAAATTAATTCAAAGTTTACAACAATAGAAGCAAGATCTAGAAATGTAGCATAGCAAGCTGCAAAAGAAGTACCAAAAGTTACAAAGGAAGCGCCAGAAAACATGTTTTATCTTGAAAGAAATAATCTAAGAGGATTGTTGTTGTCAAAGGAGAAAGGGTTTGAGACTAATTCTATCTGATCCACCTATTTATATACAGCACACTAAGCTATAGAAAAAGTATCAAAAGCTGCAGAAGAAGAATCAAAAGGTGCTGCCAAATTTTCTGGAAAAAAAAAAAAAAAAAAAAAAAAACTTTGTTTTTTCCTGCTTTTGTCATTGTCTTTCGATGCTCCTTCCGAACAGCTGGAAGTGAATCTTAAAAAACCAAAAGATTTTTTTGTTGAGGAAAATCCCATTCAAAAAAACCTCTCTTGGTTTTTACATGAGTATCATGGTTTGGCATAATCGAAGAAACCTTTGAGGCCATTTTTTCATAAATTTTCCAAATATTGATTTCCCTATTTTTGTCATTGTCTTTCGGCGCACCTTCTATACATATGGAAATAAATTTGTGAAAACTGAAAGAGGTTTTTTTTTGGAATGGGTCGTTGCCCAAAAACCTCTCTCGTATTTTAGACATGTATCCCGATATGAGAGAATCGAAGAGGTATTTGAGGTAATTTTTCCCATAAATTCGCCAAATTTTGGGTGAGTTTTATCTATTTGTGTTCTAGTTTTGTCTCCAGCTGGAGTGCACGTGGGTATTCATGCACAGTTCTTGCTAGTTACAATTGTCAACATTTTTGTTTAGATTTTTTTTACTCCAGTATAAACAGTATTTATATTTTTCACATTTAGAAGTCTAGATGTTCTAAGTTCAAGACAACGTTGTCAATTATAATAAGTGGTCATTTTTGTTTCATATGAACCATATTTTTTGTTTAGGTTAAGTTTAAAGTATGTCATGGCTATATTCCCAGTTGAATACACTCGAGTCAAATAGATGTTTTCAAGTTGATATGCAAAGTTGAACTCTTGTTTTCAAGATGGTCGAAACCCTCTAAAACAATGATAAATAGATAGATTTTGCAATGAAGAAATGCTCAATATTTATGGGAAGATTCAAGCATCAGAATTTGGCTAGACCTAAAACTTATTATTGTAAATCTCCCTACCTGGTGAATATAAATCTTGATGATAGTTTGTGTTTTCCTTCTTAAGTATTTGTGTTCTTAATCTTATTTTGGATGCAAATTTGGAATGTGTGCAATGTGCATTTATTTTTCCTTTCATCTATTGTTTTAATCAATCTTTTTACTGTCATGCAACCTAATAATCAGCTATTGCTTTAGTAAAGAGATTATTTATATTGCAATATGTTGGATTATTTGTATCTAGGTATGTTCTTTAGGCCTTGAAATATTATTTTAAGTCTAAAATTTCACACAGCGGGTAACGTATTGTATTGCTTGTTGTGTCTCCTTTGTTCATTTCTTCATATCCTTACATGTTCATCGAAATGCATGCCATAGCTAAGTGAAACTTGCAATGATATTGTTTGGCCAATCCAACTAGGTTTATATCCTTGAAAACATACCTATTAGCTGACCAACAAACCCAATTCATCAAAATCAAACCATTCCAAAACTTGAGGTGGCCTAGCTCTACTCTTTAGCAGTCAGGTGCAAACCTTAGGACCAACAACTTCTAGTGTCGTTGTTGGGGAATGGATTAATGAAGCAATATTTCCCTGGGTGAACAACAACAATTAGATCTAGTTTTCGAAGGTGAAAAAAATCTAGACACATTCAGACTACGGATCATTCACCTGGCGACTCCACAGTTTCAATATGTCAGATACTCAGATGGAATCCATATGTTAGATACTCAGAGGTATGCAATTTTTTATTTCTCTAATGTATCGAGCTTTCCAAATCATGTGCCTAGTAAAGATGAATGGGAAAGTTGTCTTATGAGGTTTAAAGGAGAAGATTGGGAAATCCATGCTGAGCATTTATTGGATTTTCATGAGTACGTGCATAAGATATTGGATTTATTGTTGTTATAGATTTCCAGGTATTCATTGGGGGGGAAAGCTCGAGAATGGTGTCGATCATTGCTTCCCTCCAATATCTCTTCATTAAAAGAATTCAATAATGTTTTCCATTCTTATTGTAAGGGAATTTTTCCTGTTGAATATATTTATCCAACATGTTGTGTATAATTTAAATTATTGCATCATTGCTCTAACCATGAATTTCATAATGCTAGTCCCGATCCGATGCATAAGGGAACATTGGTTAAAAATAATGGTTGTATTGAGCATACGGTTCCTGACATTGGGATTAATGAAATTAATTTGTTTCCTTATAATTTGCATGATACTCTTGATATTTATGTTCAAGATTATAATCAACAGCTGCAAGTTTTATTTGTTTCTCAAAAAAATTATGAAGACAATGAAGGATATGAAGAAATAGTCCAACACAAACAAGATCTAATTGCACATTATTTTCCTATAGATTCCAGTAATTTGCACCAATCTGATTCTCATGATTACCTTGATGTCTTGAATGTTGCTCAAATAGTTTATTTTCATGAAAATCATCAAAAAGTACAAGGTGATCTCACTGCCCGTGATTGTTTTAAGGCATATCATGTTTTCAAGATGTTTCAAGAGAAGCATAGATTGACTAGTAGATTAGAAATCACAAAGAAGCATCTAGTTTTCTGGTATGAATTGAACATGCATCATGATTTTCAAGATCTGGTGGCCACTTGCATGGAGTTATTTTTCCTAGAGGTCTTAAATGTTACAGCATTTTCCATGCAATCAAGTTGAAGTTGTAAGTATAAGCTTCCCCTTCAATTTCTGCTGAAAAAATATTTGTATTTCTGCGTACTTTTTTTTAGCTGCAAAAAGAAAGGTTATGTTGTCAGAAACCTGCTTTCTTGGTTGTATTGGATATTTCATGTTATTTGATCAGCTTGACTTATGTTGGTTAGAAGTAGGAGAATAATCTCGTAGTTCGAGCATTTAATTTTCAGTTCACAGATTGTTTTTCAGTGTGTTGGTTTTCATTAGCTTGTTTGAATAAGAGACTCCATAGCCCAATAACGGAACTGGGGTATAGTTGCAGGTTTTATTTTCATTTCAAATAAGATGGTTAATAGGGCTCGTAAATAGAGTGAAAGCAGTTGGTGACAAGGGAACAGAATTTGAGAAGGCACCTAGTCTATTTTTCTTAGCACCTCACGGGGAAGTTCTATCCCCGGTTGGAGCCAATGTTAAAACCTAGGTATGCACCTCTCCTCTTTCCCTCCATTAACATATACATCTATAAAGCCTAATTTTTATTCAGTTTCTTTTCCATGGTTTAATGAGTCAGCTTGAGTTGTTCTCACCTTTCTATTGACTTTGCACCATTTTATTACTTTCTTGGAAGGTTATTGCATGTTCTAGTTTGGGTTAATAACACATATCATCTTGAATTTATCATTACTAAGCTTATAGCAGGTTGACCAAGCCTTTTTGATACAGAAAAAACATTGATGGCAAGAACAAGCATGTTCTTGGAAACAGTACGAAAGCGCGTTGTTTAAACTATTTAAACGTTCATAAAAAATAAAAAAAATATTTCAAAATGCTTTGTTGGCACCTGCATGTGTATGGATGCTCATGTGCACTCAAGTTCATGAAAGGTTACCTCCAGAGCTCATCATTGCAGAGTTCGTGTTAAAGTCGTGAAAGTGTGTGCCTCAAATTCTCATCATCACGGGATTACAAGCAATCATAACTGCAGGTGTTAAATTATATCAGATTAACATCCACATTCAACTCGTCACTTGTAGCAAGAGGCACAAGTCACTCCACAGGGCCCATTGTCACCCATCCACGCTGAAGATGAGCTTGTGACTCCCACCATGCAGCAAGGTAAAGTTCCCAAGACAAAATGCAGGGGACCTTGGCCTAGATCCCGAGCAGGACTTTGATGGCATTTCCTCAAATACAACGTTACTTTCTAAGCAACATTCCGAAAAAACCAAACAAGAGATTAAAGAAAATATATCATAAATACATGGGTCTATGAAATAAATATATGGCATAGGTTCTAAGGTAACACACAAATATGAGATGAGGTCTAGAAAAACCAAGTTGTCAACTGACCACAACAAATCTTCCATAGATAAGGAGCAGGGGATGAAAGATAGGAAGAAGGAGTAGGTTTTAATTAAGCCAAATATCGAATCTTATAAAGGGTAGAGAAAAACCACCAGGTACATATGTTGAAGAAACAAATTCAAAGTTTACAATAGCTGGTCCAGAATCGGATCTAGAAGCCTGACAGGGCTCAAAAAGGCTCAAAAATGAAAGTGCTCGGAATCCGACGAAACCAGCGCCATTTCGTCCGTCTCATCTTCCTGATTTCGGCCATATATTTACTTAGTCAAACGGGCTTCGTATGCGAAAGATATCGCGTTCTGTCCGAAAACCCAAATAGGGAAAAAAGGGGATGACTGTACAGTTCGTACAGACCGTATAGTGCCACGTGGCAAGCTGACTGTACAAGTTGTACGATCATACAGTCGACGTGGCAGCTCCCGGAGATGACACATGGCAGGTGACGGAGCATGCGACAGGTACAGTTGGACCAGTCAGAGGGTGACACGTATCACCACTGTAAGGGTGACACGTGGCATAGGCTGATGTGGCAGACACGTGGCAAGGCTGACAGGGCAGTGACATGGCAGACACGCAGCACAGGCTGACAGGTGGCAGGGTACGTGGCAGACTGGTGGACAAATCAATGTTTGACACGTGGCATTCTTCTATTGGTTGTTAAGGTGCCACGTGGCCCAGTCATGGGCTGCCACGTGGCACCCTTTGGTTGGCTCGTGGGTTGTGTAAAAGTTTATGGTCTCCACCGGGGTCGAACCCCCGACCTCTCCTCTGGGTTGTGGACTGGCAGGACTGAGCTAACCGCCCGGCCCACGGGTGTTGCTTATTAACTATGCGGCACATATAATATTTGAATTTGGTTGCATTGACATTCAGACAGGGGAAAGGGCTAGGGCTTAGCCCCAGCCCTCGGCGCTAACGCACGACGGTGACCGCCCCATGAAACCAGGAGCGCAGGAGTTAAAACCATATGCGGGAGTTTGGATAAGGGGCCATCCCTTGGATTCCACGTGCCACTATGTAACCACCAGCGAGCATCATGGGGCTTATCCCTCAGGGCTCGGGCTTGTTTTAGGGCCGAGGATCTATGCAGAGCCCCGAGAAACATGAGCCAGCACAAGAATGGGCCAGCGCTTAGCCTTTGGGCTAGCGCTTGGCCAAATATAGCCCATATGACCGAGAATAAGGGGGCGCACGCCCAGTTTGGGGGGCTTATGCCCAAATTTAAAACAAAATTGTTTTTTTTGTTAAAATTTTGGATTTTCATTGATATTAAGCCTGTTAATAATGGATTTTCTCCATTTTTGGGAGATATTGTTCGACAACAGAGGTATTCCAATAGAGGACGAACACCTTCAGTAACCACTCACATAAACAGATCAAAGATCAACACACCGATGTTTTCACGTGGTAAAACCCCTACGGGGAAACATCCACGGCCCCAGCCAACGCGGCCACTTGGAGCAGTTTATTAATGCAAAGAAAAANATTACAGAGAGATTTTACAAGAGAGTTTCTCACAATCGATCATCGGCAAATGACCCTCCATGCTCTTTAAATAGAAATCATGGACCAATCGGGTGTTAAGCCATGGATCAATGGTCGTTAAGATCGAGGAGAGTATGAGCCGTCGGATCACTCTATGTCGGGAACATATCGTGACCATCGGATTTCCTAACTACAAATGCATACTAAAGAAACACACTTTTACCTAACGACATATTAGACCAAGTAGATCTTAACTAACTCCTAAGTGTCTAAATATCCTAA
>ML779712.1:604387-654362 GCA_009831015.1 Picea engelmannii | reverse complement strand
GTTAAGCAATTGGGGTTAAAAACACAAACTCATCATAAGCCTTACACACTTAAATGGATAAGCAATCATCATCAAATGCACATAACAAAGCAGTGCACAATCAAATTTGCAATTTCATCTAAGTATGTGGACGAAGTAACATGGGATGTAGTGTCATTAAGAGAATGTGGAATGGTCTTAGGTAGTCCATACTTATATGATCATAAGGCAATCTTCTACAGGACAAAGAATCAATATCAATTTACCAAAGCAGGTCAAGATTATGTGGTTCATGCTCATCATGTTAAAGCAAATAAAACACTTCAAACAATGGAACAATTAAAGAAGGCAATGCAAGAAAGAAACAAACCAATAATTGTTTCAAATGAAGTAATCGATATTAAGCAAGAACAAGAAATGATTGTTGAATGGAAAATCAATCATAAGTTGCTTCAAGATAAGCTCATGTCGTGCAAATATTTCAAGTATATCAACTCATTTGCAGTCGTCTTTTTGATGCTATCATTAGTAATGTTGTCTACATGGATGATAGTGGCTTCAGTAAGATGTAACAGGGTTCAAATGGCTAACAATATACTGGCAGTTGTCATGATTGTGTTACAGTTGATCTTGATGAGACAGGTGCACAGGACAGAGTTCAGAGACAGAGAGAATGTCGGGTGGCCTATCCCGAGCTTGTTGACTGGTCAGTAACCTTTTGGGGACCAAAAGGTCTCTTAGTGGGGAGGTGTGGTCCAGAATCGGATCAAGAAGCCTGACAGGGCTCAAAAAGGCTCAAAAATGAAAGTGTTGGGAATCCAAAAAAAACCAGTGCCATTGCATCTGTCTCGTCCTCCTGATTCTGGCCATATATTTACTTCGTCAAACGGGCTTCTTATGCAAAAGATATCGCGTTCTGTCCGAAAACCCAAACAGGCAAAAAAAGGGGATGACTGTACAGTCCGTACAGTGCCACGTGGCAGGCTGACTGTACAGGTCGTATGGCCGTACAGCTAACGTGGCATCTCCCGGAGACGACACGTGGTAGGTGACGGAGCATGTGACATGTACAGTTGGACCAGCCAGAGGGTGACACGTGGCACAGGCTGACGTGGCAGACACGTGGCAAGGCTGATAAGGCAATGACGTGGAAAACACACAGCACAGGCTGACAGGTGGCAGGGTACGTGGCAGACTGGTGGATGAATCAGCATTCGACACATGGCATTCCTCTATTGGTTGTTAAGGTTCCACGTGGCCCAGTCATGGGCTGCCACGTGGCACCCTTTGGTTGGCTCGTGGGTTGTGTAAAAGTTTATGGTCTCCACCGAGGTCGAACCCCCGACCTCTCCTCCGGGTTGTGGACTGGCAGGACCGAGCTAACTGCCCGCCCCACGGGTGTTGCTTATTAACTATGCGGCACATATAATATTTGAATTTGGTTGCATTGACATTCGGATGGGGGAAAGGGTTGGGGCTTAGCCCCAGCCCTCGGCGCTAACGCACGACGGTGATCGTCCCATGAAACCAGGAGCGCGGGGGTTAAAACCATATGTGGGAGTTTGGATAAGGGGCCAGCCCTTGGATTCCGTGCGCCACTATGTAACCACCAGCGAGCATCGTGGGGCTTATCCCTCAAGGCTCGGGCTTGTTTTAGGGCCGAGGATCTATGCAGAGCCCCGAGAACCAGGAGTCAGCGCAAGAATGGGCCAGCGCTTAGCCTTTGGGCTAGCGCTTGGCCAAATATAGCCCATATGACCGAGAATAAGGGGGCGCACGCCCAGTTTGGGGGAATTATGCCCAAATTTAAAACAAAAGTGGTTTTTTTGTTAAAATTTTGGGTTTTCATTGATATTAAGCCTGTTAATAATGGATTTTCTCCATTTTTGGGAGATATTGGACATTTTTTGAGCCCAAATTTTGCGAGGAAGTTTGGGATGGATAACCAACTTCAGATCTATAAAAACCGGGCCTATTTGAGGCCATGGAAGGACAGTCAGAGCAGAGTTATGTTGAAGGGAAGCCAAGCCAAAGCCATTTTTATGCAGGGAAGCTATTGAGGAACAGATGCTTGCGGGCCATTTCTGGGAGCTCTAGACGTCCGTTTTGCGTGTCATTTTCTTTGCAGGGTTCTAGAGATCTGGAAGAACGTGACCAGATCAGTCTTGTAGCCAATTGGCACTGCTGCAATGTACTTTTGATCTTTTGAACAGAAATAAAGAAGCCTCCCCCATAGAGACAAAGGCCCGGAGACGTAGGCAACGTTGTGTCGAACTCCATTATCAATTCTCATGTTATGGTTTGTTGTTTATTACTTCATTTCAGATCTGCATATGTGTATATGGATGTCATAATTCCTCTCTTTTCCTCATTCTTTCATTAAGCTTCTTAATTGGATAATTAACGCATGCAAAATTAAAACTCAACCATAGTCATTAAAAGATCCTACGGATCAATAGCAAAAGCGAGATCTAGAAATGAAACATACCAAGTTGCAAAATAAGTACCAGAAGTTACAAAGAAAGCACCAGAAAACATGTCTTTTCTTGAAAGAAATAATCTAAGAGGATTGTTGTTGTCAAAGGAGAAAGGGTTTCAGACTGATTCTAGCTAATCCACCTCTTGAAATACAGCACACTAAGCTACAAAAAAAGTATCAAAAGCTGCAAAAGAAAAATCAAAAGGCGTTGCCCAAATTTTGTAAAAAAAAACTTTGTTTTTCATATTTTTGTCATTTATTTCGGTGCGCCTTTCGAACAGTTGGAAGTGAATCTTCAAAAATTGAAAAGTTTATGTTGAATACAATCCCATTCACAAAAACCCCTCTCAATTTTTACACAGGTATCACGGTTTGGGAGAATCCAAGAGATCTTTGAGGCTGTTTTTTCCGAAATTCACCAAATGTTGTTTTCCCTGTTTTAGTCATTGCCTTTCGGCGTGCCTTCTAAATAGATGGAAATGAATTTGTGAAAACTGAGAGAGGTTTTTGTTGGGAACAAGCCCATGCACAAAAACCCTATAATATTTTACACATGTATCACAATCTGAGAGAATCGAAGAGGTATTTGAGGTAGTTTTCCCATAAATTCACCAAATTTTGGGTGATTTTACTTATTTGTGTTCTAGTTCAATCTCCAACTGCAGTGCACGTGGGTATTCATGCACAGTTATTGCCCGTTACATGTATCAAATTTTTTGTTAAGATTTGTTTTACTCCAGTATAAACAGTAGTTATAATTTTCACTTTTACAAGTCTAGTTGTTCTAAGTTCAAGATAATGTTGTCAATTATAATAAGTGGTCATTTTTGTTTGATATGAACCACATTTTTTTTTTAGTTTAAGTTTAAAGTATGTCATGACTATATTCCCAATTGAATACACTCGAGTCAAAGAGATGTTTTCAAGTTGATATGCAAAGTTGAACTCTTGTTTTCAAGATGGTCAAAACCCTCTGAAACAATGATAAATAGACAAATTTTGTAATGAAAAAGGGTTCAGTTTTTATTGGAAGATCCAAGCATCAGAATTTGGCTAGACCTGAAACTTATTATTGTAAATCTCCCTACTTGGTGAATATAAATCTTGATGATAGTTTGTGTTTTCCTTCTTAAGTCTTTATGCATTCTTAATCTTATTTTGGATGCAAATTTGGAATGTGTGCAATTTGCATTTCATTTTCCTTTAATCTATTGCTTTAATCAATATTTTTATTGTCATGCAACCTAATAATCAACTATTGCTTTAGTAAAGAGATTATTTATATTGCAACCTGTTGGATTATTTGTATCTGGGTATGTGTTTTAGGCCTTGAAATATTATTTTAAGTCTAAAATTTCACACAGCGGGTAACTTATTGTATTGCTTGTTGTGTTTCCTTTGTTCATTTCTTCATATCCTTACATGTTCATCAAAATGCCTCCCACGGGCTAAGAGGAACCTACAGTGATATTGTTTGTCCAGTCCAACCAAGTTTCTATCCTTGAAAACCTACCTATCAGTTGACCAACAAAATTAATTCATCAAAATCAAACCATTCCAAAATTTGAGGTGGCCTGGCTCTGCTCTTTAGCAGTCAGGTGCAAACCTTAGGACCAACATCTTCTGGCGTCATTGTCAGGGAACAGAGTAACTAAGAAATATTTCCATGGGAGAACGACAACGATTAGATCTGGTTTTTATGGTGAACAAAATCCAAACACATTCAGACTCCAGATCATTCACGTAGCGAGTCCATGGTTAAAGCATCCAATGGTGACTCCATAGTTTCAATATGTCAGATACTCTGATGGAATCCATTTTTTCTTAGAGGTATGCAATTTTTTATTTCTCTAATGTATCGGGCTTTCCAAATCCTGTGCCTAGTAAAGAATGAATGGGAAAGTTGTCTTTCGAGGTTTAAAGGAGAAGATTGGGAAATCTCTGCTGAGCATTTATTGGATTTTCACGAGTACGTGCATAAGATGAGCATTGTGCATGAGGATGTGTTGTTATAGATGTTCATGTATTCATTGGGAGGGAAAGCGCGAGAATGGTGTGGATCATTGCTTCCCTCCAATATCTCTTCATTAAAATAATTACATGATGCTTTACACTCTTATTGTAAGGGGAATTTTCCTACTGAATCTCTTTATCCAACATGTTGTGTAAATTTTAAATTATTACATCATTTATCTAACCATGAAGTTCAGAATGTTAGTCCCGATTTGATGCATGAGGGAATATTGGTTCAAAATAATGGTTATATTGAGCATACGGTTCTTGACATTGGGATTAATGAAATTAATCTGTTGCCTTATAATTTGCATGATACTCTTGATTTTTATCTTCAAGATGATAATCAACAGCTGCAATTTTTATTTGTTGCTCAAAAAATTTATGAAGAAACAGTCCAACACAAACAAGTTCGCATTGCACATGATGTTCCTATAGATGCAAATCATTTGCAACAATCTGATTCTCATGATTACCTTGATGTTTTGAATGTTTCTCAAATAGTTTATGTTCACGAAAATCATCAAAAAATGCAAGGTGATATCGTTGCCTGTGATTGTTTTTAGGCATATCATGTTTTCGAGATGTTTCAAGAGAAGCACAATTTGATCAGTAGATTAGAAATCACAAAGAAGAATCTAGGTTTCTGGTATGAATTGAACATGCATCATGACTTTCAAGATCCGGTGGCCACTTGCATGGAGTTAGTTTTCCTAGAGGTTTTAAATGTTACAGCATTTTCCATGCAATCAAGTTTCATTTGTAAGTATAAGCTACCCATTCAATTTTTGTTGAAAAAATCTTTGTATTCTTGTGTTCTTTTATTCAGCTGCAAAAATCAAGGTTATGTTGTCAGACACCTGCTTTCTTGGTTGTATTGACAATTTCATGTTACGTGATCAGCTTGACTTATGTTGGTTAGGAGTAGGATAATAATCTCGTAGTTCGAGCATTTAATTTTCAGTTCACATATTGTTTTTCAGTGTGTTGGTTTTCAGTAGCTTTTTTGAATAAGAGACTCCATAGCCCAATAAAGGCACTAGGGTATAGTTGCAGGTTTTATTTTTAGTTCAAATAATACATTTAATAGGGCTAGTAAACAAAGTGAAAGCGATTCGTGACAAGGGGACAAAATTTGAGAAGTAAGGCACCTAGTCTATTGTTCTTAGCACCTCACATGGAAGTGTTATCCCCAATGGGAGCCAATGTTAAAACCTAGGTCTGCACCTCTCCTCTTTCCCTCCATTAGCCTATACATCTGTAAATACTGATTTTTGTTCAGTTTCTTTTCCATGGTTTAATGAGTTAGCTTGAGTTGTTCTCACCTTTCTATTGACTTTGCACCATTTTATTACTTTCTTGAAAGGTTATTGCATGTTCTGGTTTTGGTTAATAACACATGTCATATTGAATTTATCATTACTGAGCTTATAGTAGGTTGACCAATCCTTTTTTATGCAGAAAAACATTGATTGCAAGAACATGCTTGTTCTTGCAAACAATAGGAAAGCGGGTTGCTTAAATTATTTAAACGTTTAGAAAAATATATATATATTTGAAAATGCTTTGTTGGTGCCTACATGCGTATACATGCTCATGTGAACTCAAGTTCATGAAAGGTTACCTCCAGATCTCATCAATGCAAAGTTCATGTTAAAATAGTGCAAGTGTGCACCTCCCATTCTCATCATCACGGGACTACGAGTAATTATAATTGCATGTGTTAAATTATATCAGATTAACATCCACATTCAACCCGTCACTTGCATCAAGAGGCATAGGTTACTCCACAAGGCCCATTGTCACCCAACCACTCTGAAGATGAGCTTGTGACTCCCACCATGCAATAGGTTAAAATTCCCAAGAACAAAATGCAGGGGACCTTGGCCTAGATCTCGAGCAAGACTCTAATGGAATTTCCCAAATACAAGGTTACTTCTTAAGCAAATTTCAAATGACACCAAACCAGATATTAAAGAAAATATATCAGAAATACAGGGGTATCTGAAAGAAACACATGGCATAGGTTCTAAGGTAACACATCTGAAGTAACACACAGATATGAGATGAGGTCCAAAAAAACCAAGTTGTCAATTGACCACAACAAATCCGCCATAGATGAGGAGTAGGGGTTGAAAGATAGGAATAAAGAGCAGGTTTTAATTAAGATAAAGATCGAAGTTGATAAAGGTGCAGATGAAAACCACCAAGTACAGATGTTGAAGCAACAAATTCAAAGTTTTCAACAGCATAAGCAAGATCTGGAAATGCAGCATACCAAGCTGTAAAAGAAATACTAGAAGTTACAAAGGACGCACTAGAAAACATGTTTTTTCTTGAAATAAATAATCCAAGAGGATTGTTGTTGTCAAAGGAGAAAGGGTTTGATAGTAATTCTATTTGATCCACCTCTTGAAATACAACACACTAAGCTACAGAAAAATTATCAAAAGTTGTAGAAGAAAAAATAAAAGATGTTGCCCAAATTTTCTGAAAAAAACTTTGTTTTTCCTGTTTTTGTCATTGTCTTTCGATGCACCTTCCGAACAGTTGGAAGTGAATATTAAAAAAAGGAAATATTTTTTTGTTGAGGACAAGCCCATTCAAAAAAACCTCTCTCGGTTTTTACACAGGTATCATGGTTTGGGAGAATCATAGAGACCTTTGAAGCCATTTTTTCAGAAATTCGCCAAATGATGTTTTCCCTGTTTTTGTCATTGTCTTTCAGCGCACCTTCTGAACAGATGGAAATGAATTTGTGAAAATTGAAAGATATTTTTGTTGGGAATGGGCCCATGCACAAAACCTCTCTCATATTTTACATAGGTATCACAGTATAAGATAATTGAAGAGGTAATTGAGGTCATTTTCCCCAGAAATTCGCCAAATTCTGGGTGAGTTTTATCTATTTGTGTTCCAGTTCAGTATCCAGTTGGAGTGCTTGTGGGTATTCATGCACAGTTCTTGCATGTTACAACTATCAAAGTTTTTTTAAGAGTTGTTTTACTCCAATATAAACAATAGTTATATTTTTCACTTTTAGAAGTCTAGTTGTTCTAAGTTCAAGACAATGTTGTCAATTATAATAAGTGGTCATTTTTGTTTGATATGAACCACATTTTTTCTTTAGGTTAAGTTTAAAGTAGGTCATGACTATATTCCCAATTGAATACGCTTGACTCAAAGAGATGTTTTCAAGTTGATATGCAGATTTGAACTCGTGTTTTCAAGATGGTCGAAACCCTCTGAAACAATGATAAATAGACATATTTTGTAATGAATAAGGGTTCCGTTTTTATTGGAAGATTCAAGCATCAGAATTTTGTTGGACCTAAAACTTATTACTAAAAATCTCCCTACCTGGTGAATATAAATCTTGATGATAGTTTGTGTTTTCCTTGTTAAGTCTTTATGTGTTCTTAATCTTATTTTGGATGTAAATTTGGAATGTGTGCAATGTGCATTTCCTTTTTCCTTTCAGTTATTGTTTTAATCAATATTTTTACAATCATGTAACTTGATAATCATCTATTTATTTAGTAAAGAGTTATATTGCAACATGTTGGATTATTTGTATATGGGTATGTGTTTTAGGCCTTGAAATATTAATTTAAGTCTGAAATTTCACACAGCGGGTAACTTATTGTATTTCTTGTTGTGTCTCCTTTGTTATTTCTTCATATCCTTACATGTTCATCAAAATGCATGCCACTAGCTAAACGGAATCTGCAGTGATATTGTTTGGTCAGTCCAACCAGATTTCTATCCTTGAAAATCTACCTATCATCTCACCAACAAACCTAATTCATCAAAATCAAATTGTTCCAAAACTTGAGGTGGCCTAGCTCTGCCCTTTAGCAGTTAAGTGCGGAACTTAGGACCAACATCTTATGGCATCGTTGACAAGGAACGGAGTAACAAAGCAATCTTCTCAAGCACCAACTTGTCGCAAACAATGAGGACACCAATCCTCTCAAGCACCAACCTATCGCAAACCATGAGGACACCAATCCTCTCAGGCACCAACCTGTCGCATATGAGGAAACCAATAATTTCAGACACCAACCTGTCGTAGATAATGAGGACACCAATCCTCAGTGAGCTTCAACTCACCCTAGCACCACCCTAAATTTAGTTTAAAAATTATTCTTACAGAACTTGACCTTTCTCTACAAAAAATAATCTGATATGTCTCTAGTTCAGTTCTGTTGAATAGTTACGGGTCATTTTTCTTCTCTTTTCATCCGTGCACAAATCGAATAGAGCGCATCCTTATTTATAATGTTTTTTCTTGAGTTCTCGTTCTTGTATTTGGATGCATAACAGTTACAATGTGGACATATTTTGACCAGATCAAATAATTTTCAGTTACACTTTTGTCTAAATAAAGTATGTAGACGTATGACAGTTACATTGTGGACAATCGTGACCATATCAAGGTCATTTCAGTTATACTTCTATCTAAATAAAGTATGTGGACGTGTGAGGGTTATATTGTGGACAAATCTTGACCAGTTCCAGCTGGATATTCTTTGACTAAATCAAACGAACCAAATCTTCCTATGAATGAGCTCCAACTCATCTTCAGCAATAGAATTGAGTCTTATCAGAGCATCTCCTCATAAATGATGCAGCAACTCACATTCTGGTCTATAGAGTATCTATTGCGCAGATGGAATAAGAGCCCAAAGTTGAAGTCACAAGTCTTCATCATGCCGCACTTGCCCTGTTGTGCACCCACCCAATCGCTTTGTTTATCTCGTCGCATTCCACTTCATCATTTGTCACATGGACTTTGTTTCAGCACACTCTATTGTTCCATAAGTCACACTGGCTCAAGGTGCCCTGCAAATTTTCTTTTACGCAATCTTCCACACAAATTGTCGCAGTCCATTACGTCGCACTAGTTTCATCTCGGCACACTCCATTGCATTGTTCATCGTACTAGTTCAAAGCACCCTGCAGATTTTATTTTGCGCCATTGATCCTTCTCTGCACCATTGATCCTTTTTCCCTTCGATCCTTCTATGCACTTATTTTTTCATTCTTTCACAACTTCCTATGTCTGTGCACTATACTTTGTGCCATACTTTTTGCGCCATTGACCCTATCATCCTTCGATCCTTCCACGCACTTCTTCTCTCTGTTATTGTGTTATAACTAACCATGTCCATGACCACTTTGACATCAATGAAAACATATGTGAAACACCCAGTTGCATCTTTGTACAACCTATCATCCCCATACGTATGGACAAACAGAAGTGGTCAACAAGTGTCTAGAAACATATTTGAGGTGTTTTTCATCCGACCGATAACATCAATGGGTTCAGTGGTTACCCTTAGTTGAATGTTGGTACAACACCTATTACCATACAGCCACTCGCGTGACTTTATTTGAAGCATTCAATGGACAGAAGCCACCATCACTTCTCCCATACATGTTAGGCATCTCTAAGGTTCAGGAGGTTGACCTCAATCTTACAACCCACATGACCATTCTCTATACTCTCAAATAAAATTTGGTCATGGCTCAGAACCGCATGAAGCATCAAGCAAATTAGGGTCATTCTGAACGTCAATTTTCTAAACGGGGCCAAGTATTTCTCCATATACAACCGTACAAGCAAAATTTGCTCAAATCTCGTCAATGTCAGAAACTGGCCCCCAAATTTTATGGTCCTTATACTATTCTCAAATGTGTGGGACCAGTGGCCTATCAGTTAGTTTTTCCCAACAACTCCAAGCTACATCTTGTTTTTCATGTCTCCTGCTTGAAGAAAGTGATTGGCACCAAGTGTCGTGCTCAATCCAGTCTACCAAAGTCGGATCAAGAAGGTTCCATTTGGTTGCAACCACTACTAGAGCAGCGAGAGCATCATCTCTGTCGGCACACCATCCAGGAAGTGTTAGTTCAATGGAAGGATACTCCACCAGAAGATGCCACTTGGGATCCAGCTACTATTATGTAGAAATTTCCTCATCTTAAGCCTTGAGGACAAGGATATTTTTAAGGGGGAGGGCATGTTAGGGACCTAACCTTTGTAACCCCTTACATAGATAGATTAATGTATTTTACATGTCATAAAGGCTGACATTAGTTAATAAGGCTTATTTAAGAAATATGAACAAGTCAATGTAAGAAGTCTTAATAGAAGCTTTCGCTTCTAGAATTATCTTCATCCAGAATGTCCTTTAGAAGATAGAATTAGTATAAATAAGAGTAGGAGGCATGAGAAAGATTTGTCTTGTGAATTATTGTAATAGATCGTTGCTCTGCTGGAGGTTTCCCCCTTGAAGAGGCAAGTGAACATTGCTCCCATTTCAATAAAGGTATCATTTTGGTGTGTTATTCTCTACATTGTGTTGTTATGTTGGTAATTTTCTTTATATTCTTGTTTCTTCTTAATATCACATAACCAGGTGCATAACACAACAAGTATGGTTCTTTATTTTTTTCAAAGAACTATTTTTTTTATTTAGTGTCCCATGCCAACCCGGATACAGACTTTAGTTCTGGTTTATGTTATGAGATCTTTGTGAACATGTTTTTCTGGGAGGGAATTATCTCATTCAACATTGATTTCGGTCATATTTTCTAACTGGTTAAACATTTATGTTTGAAAATGGCTAATAAAACAATCTGCATCAATGATCACTAGTTTTATTGATGTTATTTATTTTTCAACTGTATGCATATCTCAATCATGGAAATTTGTGCTCTCCTTAAGAGAAGGACGTGACTCAAGGAAGACAAATGGATAGAGAGAATTTGACATGATCATGAGACATGTCACTTGGGAACTTTATTCGTGAACTTGTTTTGGGGATTCTACCTTTAAATTCTCTACACATGATTTTTGTGAGTCTTTTTTTAGAATTTTGGGATAAAATTGACCTCATTTATTGAGCGGTTTGTCCATGAAGGTCTACATACCCATTTGATATCATACGCCTTATTTGGATCTGTGGTGGGATAAGCATGTTACATTGTATAATGAGTTTTAGAACTTGGAGAGATTCAGATTATCTGCACATATTTTTGAAACCTTGAGATATCTGAAGGTCGGAGCAAAGCATATGATCGACAACAAATGGAAAATCTTTCCATCCCTTATTCCATGAACCACAAGGCTGCAAAGATGAACTGATAGTTTTCATAAAATCATGATTAGATATGCAATTCTCAGCCAGCACTAGCATCAAATCCCATCTAAATGAAATGATACATGTATAGGCTTTCACATGGATTAGTCTTTTCAAGAGGATGCAAAACTACTTGTTGTGTTAGGATGCATGAACATTCTTAAAGTTGTTGGAAGCACTGACATTCTAATTTCTTTTTCAGTATACTCTCCCTTGCTAACTGCATATCTTTAATCGTCATTTTGATTTTTCAGTTGTACCGAGATTTGGGCTGATTTCATCTTCTAATTTTGAATATGATTGCCTTCTTTCATTCCTAGTCATATTTTACCCTAAAGGTAATTCCTTCTCTGAAATTGTGTTTGTATTAAAAATCCTGATTATATTTGATGACATACAGATATCTCACCTTCGTTGTCTCATACAGGCAACATATTTGCACTAAAAATGTGCTTGAATCAACTTGCATCTCTTTCCTAGCTCATGAGTTGAACTGGAAGGTCCTCTTGAAGATGAATCATAACTATTTTTAAATATTGTGATAGCAATCAAACCATGGCTTAATAGAGTGGTTAATCAATGGTCATTCTTGCATGTTGGTTGGCTAGCAGATCTTATGTAATGGGGGGACCATTCACACACTAAGAAACTGCTTGCGTGAAAGGTGAAGTGTCAAAGTCTAAAGGTGAAAAATCTAAAGGGATAACCTTATTTAGCAAGGTGCAGCAAATATACAAAGTAAATCTCAATATTTGGCAGTCATCTTCTATAAGGATAAAATAATGCCTATGCCTTCCACATCCATTGGATGTTAAGAATACACTAAATAAACTAAGAAGGAATAGGAAATAAATCTTGACAAAACTAGGGGACATGCAGATATCTTTGTCGGGGCTATGGACGCTTGTTGGCAGCGAAGCAAGGTCTATCACATCATGGTGACTCCATTGGGACTATGGATGCTCGCGAGCAGTGGAGAAACACCTGAGGGATAATATATACACCTGGTGAAAATATTTTCATATACTAAACCTAGATCATCCCTGTGACAGACATGCCAACATGAATCGTCAACATAGTTTAAGGAAATAAATATCACCATAATTTGCCTTCTTATTACAGTAGACGAGGTGTTATAAAAACAGGATCCTGGAGGAATAAAATAAAAACAAATGTGGAAATAAAACACAGAAGATACACAATAAAATAGAGACATAGATATACGTGGTTCACCCAGTGTGAGCTACGTCCACCAGAGAAATTCTCAAGTCCTTCATTTTTATTATCCAGAAAATGAAGGGACACAACCTATAGCACACATGTTGTAACTTCCTCTTCTTTCTCTCACGGTCTCATCTCTTAGAATACAATATTTGCAATGATACATAGCCGCAATACATTTCCCTCATAAAAGAGGGTTTCCTTCTAGGGAAAAAAACCCTAACATAACTTCTACCTTCAGATCTGCAATCTTATAATGAATGGTCCATATTTACTATGAAATTACAATATACATTTACAAGGCAATTTTTTCTTTCGGGGTCTTCGCCCCTGAACCCCCGATTGCCCCCAGACCCTGCAAGGGGGCAAGCCCTCCCTGCAACTCCTCTATGTGGAGGGGTGTACAGTATTCTTAGGTGTAAAGTATTCATGGGGTATAAATACAGCTGAAAACAAAAAACCTTTGAATCAGGAAGAATATCAGGCTCCACAACCAACAATCTCCCACTTGGATAATGATCTCAAGAACTCCACCATTGTTGTATATGTCGGACTATGATCCTTCTTAGACCTAGAAAATTTCTCATATTCACCTTCATGCTTGAACACCGACTGAAACTGAGCAGGAACTTAGTTTCTCCCTAGTTACTCCCTTTGTTAACATGTCTGCAAGATTCTAGCTAGTGTGTATCTTTTCCAACTTCAAATGTCCATCTTCCAAGACAGATCGTATGAAATGGTACCTGAGATGTACATGCTTAGTCTTCGAATGGAAGGTTTAGTTCTTTTTGTATCACCATGTTTCCCCCATTTTGTAAAAATAACTATACTGGCCAAGAACTGTGGCAAACTCAAAAATGTGAATGTGTGATGTGAATGGACCTTGTGAAAAAGGGTCGATGAATGTGAATAATGTTATGAATATATATATATATATATATATATATATATATATATATATTGCAGGACTGCTGAGAGGAGATATGCTGAAAAAAGAGACCAAAATGGTTGAAGAAAGGTGGCGTTAACTTCCACCAAAAACCAATACCATATTTGGACTTCACTGGCCCGAAGAACCAAGAGCGGCTCACTGGCCCGAAATAAATTACTCGTAGGTTGGTAGGTAGATGGCTCCTTGGGAATTAAGGAGGGATGGGGGAAGTGAACCGCCCATCCGTAGGAGCCTCGGGCCTGACCACCGCGAGGGAAATCGCGCCACATGCAACCTCGCAAGAGGGAAATGTGTGAGGAAGAAGTGAGGAGGGGGCAGACGTGAGGGGAGGAGGGAGAAATCTGGAAAAATACAGAGTGAGTGATAGCAGAGAAGGGGGAGAGTAACCCTCATTCTCAGTCACTGGAAAACATAGACGATGTCTCATAGCATCGTGGTCTCAGCTTGGGGGTGGCTAGTGGTAAATCCGTTGGGAGTCATTGAGCCTATGGTTGAGTGGAAACGAGCACCCCTCTCAGCAGTTGCGTCACCTCTGGTGTTATTTCTGATAAGTGTTATTTGAAGTTGATGCCATAATCGCATGTTTAGTTTTATGTGCTTGTAAATAGTTCTGAATAGAAGTGTTTGCCTAACGTTTGATTTGATAGAATGGATGCCTGTGTATGCTTACATGCCATAGTTGTTTTCTGCACAAATGATTTAGTCTGGGACATGAGTTCGCTCAACCGAGAATCGTCTTATTTGCTTAGTTTCTCGTAATATTCTGGGAAGGCCCCTTGAGAGTACTCTTTTCCGAGAACTACCCCATAAACCTTGTAACCATACTGAAACTTACCAGAGACACAATTAAGATCAGGGATAATTTCCCGAGAACCATATGAGGGTTCATGCAATCTGGGTCTAGAACCCTTATGCAAGAAAGAGTAGTTTTCTAAGGTCTCGGGGTCATGGGAGCCTGAAGCTCCGAGAGTTTGAACTTCGTGATTCAAGCTCAGAAGGGATAGCGAGATTCAAATATCGAAAAAAAAATAGCCTATCGCTTGGTAAATGAACGGTCAGAATCCTTTCAGGAATACCCCAAGCCTGTCAACACTGACGGATCTAGAGAAGGAGCGTAGGCGTTAACACCTCGCCCTTTTAGCCTTCGCAAATAGCGATGGGATCCTAGACCGTAGATCCCAGGGATCCATCGGAGCTCTACAAGCCATCGATCTTAACCTTTACTTAGGCGGGAGAGTGAACTCGACTACGTCCCAAAAGTCCCGAAGACATCGGGACCGTCCATGTTGGAGGACAGGTGGTAGAGATTTGACCATTTCGCGTATCGGGGATTCGTGAGTTCGGAGGTGGAAGACCAGGATCTTGGAGTCACGAAGTCCCGAGTCGCGAGATCGTGATGTGATATGGGTCGTTGATCAAAGAGGAAAGAAAACCGTGGGATCTGACGTCTCGATACATCGCATATCGGGGGTTCGTGAGTTTGGAGGTGGAATACCAAACCCTTGGAGTCGCGAAGTCCCGAATAGCGAGAAGTAGGAGCAACCATTAAGTTAGGACCTCCTCTCCATATCGCATATCGGGGTCTTAGAGATTGAGGGGAGTCAGTTTCGATTGTAAAAGTCACGAGCTTGCGAATTGCGAGAGCTTGTGCAACACGTGGCACGTCCGCTAGGTGGGACCCACATGGTTAATAGGTGGTGTGACGATAAGATGCCCAGAGAGAGGGAGAAGTGGTGACAGGTGGTGGACACGTGTCGTTTGAAATGGGATTCAACATCCTGTTGACTTCTCATACTTCGGGTTCTCATAAGAAAGGAGCACAAAGGCTCAACAACTCAAGTCATGAAATCGCGAGGAGCAGCGACAGCCGTAGGATCTAGGACGTGGATGATCGTTGGATCAGAGCCTCACCGCGCGTATCGCGCATTCGGAGGATCGGAGGTTGAGTGGACCTCATCTCGACGGCAAAAGTCGCGAAGTTTCGAGAGCCGAGGCACGGGTGTGGACACGTGGCAGAACCCCAAGGTGGGGCCCGTGTGGTTGACAGGTGGATACACATCGCCTAGAGAAGGGAGTCAACGCTCCATTGATTTCTCGCATCTTGGGGATTCACGGGATAAGAGCGTGAAGGTTCGACGCTTCAACCTGCGAGGTTGTGAGTAGCGAAAAGCGTCAAGGAAGGAGTCAACCCAGCATTGACTTTTCGTGTCTCGATAGATCGCAATAGGAGGGCACGAGAGTTCCATCCACGAACTCATGAAGGTGCGAGTTGCGAGAGGTGCCGGTATTTAATCCCTAGCCTACGGTTACGTGTGGAGGGCGCTGACAAAGAAAGGAGTCAACACTCCGTTGACTTCTCGCAACTTGGAGATTCGTGAGATGAGAGTATGGGAGCTCGACGTTGAAACTCGCGAAGTGGCGAGTAGCGAGAGGTGCTAGCACTTAGCCTAGCTGACGGTCATGCTTTGAAGGTGCTGAAAGAAGGAAGCCATACCATATCGGAATCTCGGGTATCAGCGAATGGTGAAGAAAATTTGAGGTTCCTCGACTCACGACTCGCAAGGTCGTGAGTTGTGAAAGGCGCTTGCATTTAGGCGCATATGTGGTCCTATCGAGATAGGGACTAATGAAAGGGAGCTAGTGCTTGTTCGTTAAGCGGCGGGTAGATCTGGACAGCCAGAATCTGCGCGCCCAAATCAATGGTCAGGGTTTCATTTCGGAGTCCCCTCGCCATTCTACCTTTAATATTGGACTCACTTGTATCGTTGAGTTGTGAAACACGAAAAGGCACCTGGTTTGTTTGGCCTGTGGTCCTAACCCACGATCATAGGGAGGTGAACAGGGAAGAACTAGCCTGCGCTAGGCTCCCGTAGGACTTCGGGCATTATGTCCCTTGAGGAAAAGCGAAAATTCTATTATGCCATAACGGGTGTGTGAAAAATTGGTATCAAAGCATGGTTACAACACTCGGCCTGCATGGGCTCGTGAACGAGTTGCGCAGAAGCTCCGTTCGGAACACTCTTAAAAAGAGTAACCAACCTTCCTAATCAAAAGACGAAGTTAAGAATGAAAAAAAAAAAAAAAAAAAACCTATTGTGTGTGTGTATATGTGAAAATATGAATTATGTATTGGTTATAAATAAATATAAATATTGACTAACAACCAGTGTTTTTCCTTTTTCACACAAGCGGAAGATCAACCGTGGAAAATTATCAACGCATAGTATGGTGACTCACCAAGAAGTGGGAGAAGGCTCCCACAATAGAGACGAAGAGTCTGATGAAAGGAGGGCAGCAGGGACCCCTCCAGATCTAGACAAGACTGTGAGGAGCCTCATGGTCGAATTACAAAGTTGTAAGGCTGACAATGAAAGGATGATGAAAGAACAAGAAAAGAAAACAGAAATTAACACAGTTTTACTGCAGAGTTTATCCGATCTACAAAGACAAATGCAGCATGAACCTGAAACTCAGAAACATGGTCATATCAGTGGCCACACTGAGAGGAGAACCTCGAAAAAGGTCCACCCCAGAGGTAAAGGACCAGTGCCGAGTGATTCCTCTGAGAAGGAAGCTGGCGATTCAGAAGGCTCTTCTAGCAACAGAACCAGTTCCTATCCTCGAAGAAAACAGAAGAAGCAAAAGTCTTCCAAAGGTCAAAAATTCGAAGAATTAAAAAAGGCCAAACCACCCTCCTTCGACGGTGAAATAAAGAAGGGAGAGGAAGCAGAGGCCTGGCTGCTTGGACTAAAGAAGTATTTCAGAGTCCATGACTTCTCAGAAAATATGAAGGCCCGAGTGGCCACCTTCAACTTGAACGAAAAGGCTTCCATTTGGTGGGAAGACCTTAAGAATATGAAAGGGGTTCGCGAAGAGGACCTGGCTTGGGAACGGTTTGAGAAATACTTCCGAAAGAAGTATCTGTCGAAAAAATATTTCGACGAAAAGACTACAGAGTTTTATGAACTCAAACTGGGACAACTTACTATAGAAGAATATGTCAACAAATTCCTCGATTTGTTGAGGTATGTACCCTATATCAAGGCAGAAAAGGCAAAGGTGCAGTGCTTCATCAGTGGACTACCTAAGGACTATTAGAATTGAATTGAATTTGATGAGCCAAAGACTCTAGAAGACACTATTCGAAAGGAAACCTATTGTCATGAACAGTTTGGGCATCGAGCAGAACCTCGCGAAGGATGGAAATAGAAGAATAGTTCAAGATTTCAAAAAAGGGGAATTAAATCCCCAGGATTTAAGAACTACAAGAAGAACCCAAGACTGAGCTTCCCAGCCCGGAGTATGCACCAGCAGAATTTTCCCTCCTTGAGCGGAAATAAAGACCCATTTCGGTGAAGACCGATAACCCAAAGAGAGAACCTTTGAAATGTTGGGGTTGCGAAGAAGAACATCTCCTGAGAGACTGCCCACACCGACAACAGAATAGTCGGAGAATTTATAAAATACAGGAAGCTACTACCATCAATGATGTGGCCAGGAGTGTGCCACAAATTTATGCAGCCTTGGATAATAACCAAGCCGACCACCAAGCTTAAGTAGTGGAAATAGAAGGTATGATTTCCAACCATCTAGTGTCTTTTTTTATTGACCCTGGTTCAAATTTGAGTTATATAACCCCTAAAGTTGTTGATAAGTGTAAACTACAGCCATAAAAACATACCAAGCCATGGTTGGTACAGTTAGCCACTGGCACCAAAAGGAGGATAGCAGAAGTCATACCAGCCTGCCAATTAATGTTGGGTGAATTCCCCACCCAAGCAACCCTTAACATATTGCCCCTGGGATCATATGATCTATTGATTGGTATGGATTGGCTAGCTGCCCATAAAGCCAGATTGGACTGTTACCATAAGACCTTAGAATGTGTAAGTAAGGAAGGGGAGAGGATAACCCTTCAAGGGATCAAAAAACATGTCTCGGTGAGACAAATATCAGCTCTGCAAATGAGAAAGTATTGCTGAAAGGGATGTACCCTATATGAAATACAGGTGTTGAAAACAATCGAAGATGACAAACCAAGCCCTGACGATCACCCTATCCTGAAAGAATACAGAGATGTGTTTCCAAAAGAGGTATCGGGTTTACCTCCGAGAAGGGGCATAGACTTCTCGATAGAACTTGCACCGGGAGCGGTGTCGGTGTCTAAGACACCCTACCGGATGAGCACACCCGAGTTAGTTGAACTCAAGGTAAAATTAAAAGAAATGATGGATAAGGGCTATATTCAGCCCAGCGTGTCTCCATGGGGAGCACCAGTCTTGTTCGTGAAAAAGAAGGACGGTACCCTTAGACTGTGTATAGATTATAGGCAACTCAATAAGGTAACCATAAATAACAAGTACCCCTTGCCCAGGATTGATGACATGTTCGATCAATTGGGGGATGCGTCTATTTTCTCAAAGATTGATTTGAGGTCGGGATATCATCAAGTCCGAATCAAGAGTGAAGACACCCATAAAACTGCCTTCAGGACGAGGTATGGTCACTATGAGTTCGTGGTAGTGTCATTTGGGTTGACTAATGCTCCTGCCACTTTTATGTGCTTGATGAACAATGTACTCAACAAGTTCCTAGACAAATTTGTGCTTGTTTTTATTGACGATATATTAATTTACTCCAAGAACATAAAAGAGCATGAAGAGCATCTTAGACTTGTACTGCAAGTGTTAAGAGAACATCAGCTCTATGCCAAATTCACCAAATGTGAATTCTTCCAGAAAGAAATACATTACTTAGGCCATGTTCTCTCTGAAGAAGGAGTAGTGGTAGACCCTGACAAAATTAGGTCTATCATGGAATGGCCTACCCCAAAGGATGTTTCATACATCAGATCCTTTATGGGATTAGCAGGATACTATAGGAGATTTATAAAAGGATTCTCCAAGATTGGTTGTCCAATCACTGCCCTCCAGAAGAAAGGGACAAAATTCCTGTGGACACAGAAATGTGAAGAAAGATTTCAAACCCTAAAACATCTACTGACCCATGCACCCGTGCTGAAGATCATTGATCCATAAGTTGACTTCCTTGTGTGCACAGATGCCTATAAGGAAGGACTCGGAGGAGTCCTTATGCAGAAAGGAAGTGTGATCTACTATGAATCTCGAAAATTGAACGAACATGAAGTCAACTATGTGACCCATGATCTAGAACTCGCTGCCATAGTGCATGCCTTGAAAATGTGGAGGCATTACCTCCTGGGAAGAAAATTTGTACTCATGACAGATCACTGTGGATTGCGATACCTATTTGATCAACCAAAGCTCAATGCTAGACAAGCTAGGTGGATGGCCCTCCTTAGCCAGTTTGATTTTGAAATCAAACACATTAAAGGAAAGGAAAATAGGGTGGTCGATGCCCTCAACAGAAGTATGAAAACAATTCATCTGGCAATGGTGAGCACCTGCGAGACGGATGTCAAGGAAAGAATCAGAAATGCACAAGAAACAGATCCCTTCGTCCAGACCATGACCATGTACCTACAGCAAGAACCCGTCGTAGTAAAATATGAAGGCTATCAGATGACTGAAGGAGGTCTACTCACTTACATAAACAGATTTTATATTCTAGCGTGTGACGACTTGAAGAGGTTCATTATGGATGAACTACATAAAAGACCCTACTCGGGTCATCCAGGATACCAGAAAATGATCACTGCCACCAGGAAACAATTTTATTGGCCTGGATTGAAGAAATACATAGCTGAGTACCTAGCCAAATGCATAGAGTGCCAACAGGTTAAAGCAGAACATCGACACCCAGTAGGATTATTGCAACCTTTACCGATCCAAGAATGGAAATGGGAAACCATCTCCATGGATTTCATCACTGGATTACCAACCTCAACCAAATAGAATGATGCCATTATGGTGGTGGTGGATAAATTGAGAAAGTCTGCTCACTTCATCCCCGTCAAGTCGACCTGCAAGGCAATCGATATCGCCCAGGTATTCATGAAAGAGATATTCAGACTGCATGGTATGCCGAACGAGATCATGTCTGACAGAGACACGAAATTTACTTCCAACTTTTGGAAATCACTGATGGTTGGTTTAGAGGCCAAGTTGTTGTTCAACACCACCTATCACCCTCAAACCGACGGACAAACAGAAAGAGTGAATCAAATACTAGAAGATATGTTAAGGATGCATGTAATGCATCAACCCAAGAAGTGGGAAGACTACCTGCCACTGGTAGAATTCGCCCACAACAACGGCTACCAAGCATCCTTAAAGATGAGTCCCTTCGAAGCCCTCTATGGTAGACCGTGTAACACTCCAGTTAGCTGGAGTAATCCCATAAACATGATTTCTTTTAGACCCGACATGTTGAAAGAAATGGAACAACAGGTGACTCAGATAAAACAAAACCTGAAGGTCGCCCAAAACCGACAGAAAAGTTATGCCGACCAAAAGAGAACTCCAAGAGAGTTCAAAATGGGAGACCATGTATATCTCAGAGTTAGGCCCAGGAAGAGTTCCCTGAAAATGGGAGCTTGTGCCAAGTTGGCACCTCGATATTGTGGACCCTTTGAGGTTCTAGATAGAGTGGGGTCTATAGCCTATAGGCTAGCACTTCCTCCCACAGTAAAAGCACATAATGTTTTCCATGTTTCATTATTGAAGAAATATGTACATGATGTTAATCATATAATTGACTGGTATGTGATCCAAGTGGAACCGGAGGGAGAATTTCTACCAGAACCTCAGTGCATACTGGACAGAAAGGAAACCCTGCTCCGGAACTGAACCATTGCACAGATCAAGGTGCAGTGGAGACATTTTGGCCCAGATGAGGCTACATGGGAAATGGAGGATGCCATGAGACAGGCATATCTGATTTTGTTTACTTATGTACATACATGTCATGTTGATAGATAAGAACATCGAGGACGATGTTCCTTTAAGGGGGAGGGAATTGTAACACCCTGTTTCCCCCAGTTTGTAAAAATAACTATACTGGCCAAGAACTGTGGCAAACTCAAAAATGTGAATGTGTGATGTGAATGGACCTTGTAAAAAAGGGTCGATGAATGTGAATAATGTTATGAATATATATATATATATATATATATATATATATTGCAAGACTGCTGAGAGGGGATATGTTGAAAAAGAGACCACGATGTTGAAGAAAGGTGGTGGAAGGCACCTGGAAAGGTGGCGTTAACTTCCACCGAAAACCAATACCGTATTTGGACTTCACTGGCCCGGAGAACCAAGAGTGGCTTGCTGGCCCGAAATAAATTACTCGCAGGTTGGTAGGTAGATGGCTCCTCAAGAATTAAGGAGGGATGGGGGAAGTGAACCGCCCATCCGTAGGAGCCTTGGGCCTGACCACCGCGAGGGAAATCGCGCCACACACAACCTCGCAAGAGGGAAATGCGTGAGGAAGAAGCGAGGAGGGGGAAGACGTGAGGGGAGGAGGAAGAACTCTAGAAAAATACAGAGTGAGTGATAGCAGAGAAGGGGGAGAGTAACCCTTGTTCTCGGTCACTGGCAAACAGAGATGTCGTCTCACAGCATCGTGGTCTCAGCTCGGGGGTGGCTAGTGGTAAATCCATTGGGAGTCGTTGAGCCTACGATTGAGTGGAAACGAGCACCCCTCCCAGCAGTTGCATCACCTCTGGTGTTATTTCTGATAAGTGTTATTTGAAGTTGATGCAATAATCGCATGTTTAGTTTTATGTGCTTGTAAATAGTTCTGAATAGAAGTGTTTTCCTAACGTTTGATTTGATAGAATGGATGCATGTGTATGCTTACATGCCATAGTTGTTTTCTGCACAAATGATTTAGTCTGGGACATGAGTTCGCTCAACCAAGAATCGTCTTATTTGCTTAGTTTCTCGTAATATTTTGGGAAGGCCCCTTGAGAGTACTCTTTTCCGAGAATTAACCCATAAACCTTGTAACCGTACTGAACCTTACCGAAGACACGATTAAGATCAAGGATAATTGCCCAAGAACCGTCTGAGGGTTCATGCAATCCGGGTCTGGAACCCTTATGCAAGAAAGAGTAGCTTTCTAAGGTCTCGGGGTCATGGGAGCCTGAAGCTCCGAGAGTTTGAACTTCGTGATTCAAGCTCAGAAGGGATAGCGAGATTCAAATATAGAAAGAAAATACCCTATCGCTTGGTAAATGAACGGTCGGAATCCTTTTGGGAATACCCCAAGCCTGTCAACACCGACGGATCTAGAGAAGGAGCGTAGGCGTTAACACCTCGCCCTTTCATCCTTCGCAAATAGCGATGGGATCCTGGACCGTAGATCCTAGGGACCCATCGGAGCTCTATAAGCCATTGATCTTAACCTTTACTTAGGTGGGAGATTGAACTCGACTACGTCCCGAAAGTCCCGAAGACATCGGGACCGTCCATGTTGGAGGATAGGTGGCAAAGATCTGACCATTTCGCGTATCGGGGATTTGTGAGTTCGGAGGTGGAAGACCAGGCTCTTGGAGTCACGAAGTCTTGAGTCGCGATATTGTGATGTGATCTGGGTTATTGATCAAAGAGGAAGGATAGATGTGGGATCTGACGTCTCGATACATCGCGTATCGGGGGTTCGTGAGTTCGGAGGTGGAAGACCAAACCCTTGGAGTCGTGAAGTCCCGAATAGAGAGAAGTAGGAGCAACCATTGAGTCAGAACCTCCTCGCCATATCGCATATCAGGGTCTCGGAGATTGAGGGGATTCAGTTTCGATTGTAGATGTCACGAGCTTGCGAGTTGCAAGAGCTTGTGCAACACATGGCACGTCCTCTTGGTGGGACCCATGTGGTTGACAGGTGGTGTGAGGATAAGATGCCCAGAGAGAGGGAGAAGTGGTGACAAGTGGTGGACACATGTCGTTTGAAATGGGAGTCAACATCCTGTTGACTTCTCGTACTTCGGCTTCTCGTAAGAAAGGAGCACAAAGGCTCAACAACTCAAGTCGCGAAGTCGCGAAATCACGAGGAGCGCTGACAGTCGTAGGATCTAGGACGCGGATGACCGTTAGATCAGAGCCTCACCGCGCGTATCACGCATTCGAAGGATCAGAGGTTGAGTGGACCTCGTCTCAATGGCAGAAGTCGCGAAGTTCCGAGAGTTGAGGCATGGGTGTGGACATGTGGCAAAACCCCAAGGTGGGGCCGGCGTGGTTGACAGGTGGATACGCGTCGCCTAGAGAAGGGAGTCAATGCTCTGTTGATTTCTCGCATCTCGAGGATTCACGGGATAAGAGCGTGAAGGTTCGACGCTTCAACCTGCGAGGTTGTGAGTAGCAAAAAGTGTCAAGGAAGGAGTCAACACGGCGTTGACTTGTCGCGTCTCGGGGGATCGCAACAGGAGGGCATGAGAGTTCAACCCATGAACTCACGAAGGTGCGAGTTGCGAGAGGCGTCGGTATTTAAGCCCTAGCCTATGGTTACGTGTGGAGGGTGCTGACAAAGAAAGGAGTCAACACTTCGTTGACTTCTCGCATCTCGGAGATTCACGAGATGAGAGTATGGGAGCTCGACATTGAAACTCATGAAGTGGCGAGTAGCGAGAAGTGATAGCGCTTAGCCTAGCCGGCGGTCACGCTCTGAAGGTGCTGACAGAAGGAAGCCATACCATATCGGAATCTCGGGTATCAGTGAATGGTGAAGAAAATTCGAGGGTCCTCGACTCACGACTCGCGAGGTCGTAATTTGTGAAAGGCGCTTGCATTTAGGCGCGTATGTGGTCCTATCGAGATAGGGACTAATGAAAGGGAGCTAGTGCTTGGTCATTAAGCGGAGGGTAGATCTGGAATGCCAGAATCTGCGTGCCCAAATCAATGGCCAGGGTTTCATTCTGGAGTCCCCTCGCCATTCTACCTTTAAGATTGGACTCACTTGTATCGTTGAGTCGCGAAACACAAAAAGGCGCCTGGTTTGTTTGGCCTGTGGTCCTAACCCACGATCACAGGGAGGTGAATAGGGAAGAACTAGCCTGAACTAGGCCCCGGTAGGACTTCGGGGATTCTGTCCCTTGAGGAAAAGCAAAAATTCTATTATGCCGTAGTGGGTGTGTGACACTTTTCAAGATTAATGGCACTCTCGTTGTCACAATACAACCTACTATTCTCTTCCTTCTTTCCCAATTCCTCCATAAACCTTTGTAACCAAAACATCTCTTTACTAGCGTCTGTGGAAGCAACATACTCTACCTTTGTTGTTGAAAGTGAAACAACCTTTTGCAGTTTTGAAATCCAACTTAATCTTATTCCACCTACATTAAAAACATACCATTTGGTGCTCCTCATGTTATCTTTGTCGCCTTCCATATATGAATCAACATATCCCTGTAGAACAGTGTCTGAACTTCCAAAACATAATGCATGAGTAGCAGTACCTTTCAAATACCTGAGAATCCACTTTATTGCCTCCCAATGTTCTTTACCTGGATTGTTCATATACCTACTCACAACTCCCACTTCATATGCAATATTTGGTCTTGTGAAAACCATCACATGCATCAAGCTACCAACTATTGATGAATAAGGGACCCTGGACATGTATTATATCTCCTCATGTGTCTTGGGACACATTTCCTCGGTTAATTTGAAATGGCTAGAAAAAAGGTGTACTAACTGGTTTTGCATTCTGCATTCTAAACCTCTCCAACACCTTCTCTATGTACTCACCTTGAGACAATGTCAATTTGTGATTTTTCTGGTCTCTTTTTATTCTCATACCAAGGATTTTCTTTGCAGCACTCAAATCCTTCATCGCAAATGAATTATCTAATTTCGTCTTGAGCACATTTATATCATGCATATTAGAACCTGCAACAAGCATGTCATCTACATACAATAGCAAGATAATATAGCTTTCATTTTCTAGACTTTTATAATAAACACAATGATCAGAATGGAATCTACTATAACCTTGTTATGTCATAAACATGTCAAACTTCAAATGCCACTACCTTGGAGCTTGCTTTAGGCCATACAAGCTCTTCTTCAACCTGCATACCGAATTTTCCTTCCCTTTAACCTCATACCCATGTGGCTACTGCATATAAATCTCTTTCTCCAAATCCCCATGGAGAAAATATGTTTTTACAACTAATTGTTCAAGATGAAAATCTTCCACTGCTACAAGACTTTAAATAGTCCTAATTGAAATCATTTTAAAAACAGGAGAAAATATTTCATCAAAATCTATACCTTTCTTTTCTTCAAACGTCTTTACAACAAGTCTAGCCTTGTACTATTTTTTTTCCTCCATCTTCTTCCTTCAACTTGTAAACCCATTTATTATGCAATGTTATTTTCCCTGTAGGCAACTGAACCAAATCCCAAGTCTATTTATTTTCCAGGGAATCCATTTCCTTTTTCATGCCTTGCTCCCACTTCTTTTTAGTGTCTACCTGCATTGCCTCTTCATAACATACTCGTTCACCAGAATCAGTCAACAATAAATAATACAATGAAGGAGAGTATCGTTCAGGGGGTCTACTTAACCTGGTAGATCTTCTAACAACACTTGCAGGAGTATGAGGTACATGTTGCTCATGTTGTTGTACATTTTTATTTTTTGGTACCTTTGGAATTTATTTTTTATTGATCTCATCAAGCATTATGTATTTTGGTTTTTCTTTTTCCTGTTTCTTTCCCTGCAACTGATATTTGTACATGACCTTCTCATTGAACATGACATCTCTAGTCCTAATGATTTTTCGATTTTCATAATGCCATAAAAGATAACCAAAATTATTTATATTGTATCCAATAAAGGTATACTTCTTGGATTTTACCTTAAGCTTTGTTCTATTTTCTTTATCAATATGGACAAATGCTTCACAATCAAAAGTCTTCAAAAAAGAATAGTTTACATTTTTACCTGTCCATGCCTCCTCTGGAATTCCACCATCCAAAGAGATTGAAGGTCCTATGTTTATTAAGTAAACAACAATATCTACAACATCTGCCCAGAACTGTAAGGGAAAACCAACATGCAATCTCATACTCCTTGCACGCTCCATGATTGTCATCTTCATCCTTTCTGACACACCATTTTATTATGGTGTTCCTGGAACTGTCTTCTCTCTACGAATCCCATGTTATGAACAGTAATAATCAAAATCCTTGTTGCAATATTAACCTCCATTGTCTTATATGAGACACTTCAACCTTTTTCCTATCTCATTCTCAAACAAAGCTTTACATTTCTTAAAAGTATCAAAAACATCATATTTTTTTCGAACGCAATAAACCCAAGTTTTTCTAGTTGCATCATCAATAAAAATAACATAATAACGAGATCCACCAAGAGATGATACATGAGTTGGTCCCCATACATCTGTATGCACAAGCTCTAACATTCCACTGTTTTTTTCTTTTCCAACTATGAGAAATCTGACTCTCTTTCATTTTGCATAAACACAATGCTCACAGAAATCCAAATCAATTTGTTTAAGATCTGGCAACAAATTTATTTTGTGAATTATATCCATCCCCTTCTCACTCATGTGTCCAAGTCTATGATGCCACAGTGTTGTAACCACTCTTGTAGAAGCTAAACAGATACAAGAGTAAGTATTACCAGTACATAAATACAATGTACCTACCTTCTCTCCTTTTGCTATCACCAATGATCCTTTGGTGACCTTCCTCACCTTATCTATAAATATGGATATACAACTTTCACTTTCCAACTTCCCTATTGAAATTAGACTTTTCCTTAGATCTGGAACATGCCTTACCTCTTTCAACAATCATTGGTTTCCATTCCTTTGCTTTATTTTTACCTTTCTCATTCCAACAATTTTGCATGGTGCATCATCACCCAAATGAACCTGTCCAAAATCACCTTGAACATAATCTAGAAAAAAATTCCTATTGGTTGTCGCATGAAATGAAGCCCCCGAATCTACTACCCAAGACTCGGAAATATTATCTACAGAAATAATCAAAGCATCTTGTAACACATCACCTGCTTCATTTTCTTCCTGATTTTTCTTGTGTTGTCCATCTCTTTGTTTCTTTGGAGATCTGCAATCTTTCTTCAGATGTCCTTTCTTCCCACAATTCCATCACTCTATCTTTCCTAGCATGAATTTGGATCTTCCCTTCCTATAATTCCTGCGGTTCCCTGAGCCCTTTCCTCTATCCTTTTTTCTTCCCATGTTCTCCATGTTTGATGTCTCACCTGTGCTTTTCCGTCGCATTTCCTCGCTAAGGATAACACCAACAACATCATCAAATTTTAAAGTGTTTGAATCATATACAAAGTTACTTACAGCCATGACCAAGCCAATCCAACTTTCTGGCAATGAGCACAAGATTAGAATATCCCTGACCTCATCATCAAATTCCATTTTTAAAGAACTTAGTTGATTAGTAACTATATTAAATCCATTTAAATGATCTGCAATAGACCCACCTTCTGATATCTTCATATTAAATAATCTCTTCATTAGAAATACCTTATTGGACACCAAGGGTTTTTCATACAGTTTATCCAATGCGTCTATCATCTCCTTCATTGTCTTTTCTTTCGAAATATTGAAATCCATCTGCATTGCTAGACTTAGTTGTATCATTCCTAGTTCCTTTTTTTCAAGAACCTCCCATTCTTCGTCCTTCATGGTCGTTGGATTCTTTGTTATTCCACCCAATGGTAGGAATAGATCCTTCTGATATAAATAATCTTCCATCTACATCTTCCATAACTGGTAGTTTTGGCCATTAAATTTATCGACCCTAAACTTTCCATCTTTTGTCATTGCTCCCACTCAAACCAAGAACCCTCTTTTCCTACGACTTACCTTTCTCTCTGATACCAGTTGTTAGAAAAACAGGATCGCAGAGAAATAAAATAAAATAAAAATGTGGAAATAAAACACAGAAGATACACAATACAATAAAGACACAGATATACGTAGTTCACCTAGTGTGGGATACGTCCACCAGAGAAATTGTCAGGTCCTTCCTTTTTATTATCTAGTAACTGAAGGGATACAACCTATAGCACACCCAATGTAACTTCCTCTTCTTTCTCTCAGAGTCTCATCTCTCATAATAAAATATTCACAATGATACATAGCCACAATACATTTCCCTCATAAAATAGGGTTTCCTTCTAGGGCAAAAAACCCTAACATAACTTCTACCGTCAAATGTGTGACCTTATATTGAACGGTGCAAATTTACTATGAAATTACAATATACATTTACAAGGAAAAAAAATTATTCTGGAGCAAGCCCCCCCTACAACTCCACCGCGTGGAGGGGTGTACAATATTTCAAGGTGTAAATTCTTCATGGGGTATAAACACGACTGAAAAAAAAAAAAAAAAACCTATGAATCAAGAAGATAATCAAGCTCCACAACCAACACGAGGTCTACTAGCTGGCATGCAAGCATCACCTGTGATCCCACCGCGATGGAATATTTCATGTAATTGTTGCACATTTATTCCATATTTTTTTATCTTAAAAGTAATTATATGACCCTCTACATATTTTCTCATAAGGTAGGGAAGACTAGCAGATATTTTGGCTTCACCCAGTGTGTCGCAAATTGTTGTTCCCACATAACACCCTCTCTAATTTCTTCTCTTCACCTTTTCTCTGAGAGAAGAAATTGGGCCCCCCTACTTTACTTTTCTGTTGGAAATCATCTTATACTATCTCATGCAAATGGAAAATCCCAAGTCTCTCTTCCCACTCTCCATCCTTTACTATTTCAGCGATTTTAAAGAAGGCATTGGCCCTCCGATACATAGTATATTGGCGAGCTTCTTCTCTCCCTTGTCGATATAGGTTGTATCGACAAGCATATTCTTTACCTAGTCGATATATCCTTATCGGTGAGAATATTCTTTCCTTCGTCAATACATCTTGCATCGATGAGCATCCTTCTTCCTTTGTCGATAGGATCCATATCAGTGACTTAGTCTTTTGTTCACCGATACATAAGAATGGGACAAAACATAGAAAGTTTCAATAATTCTTTATTTTCTATCGGTGTTGATATACTGGCACCCATTATTCATTGAGCATTGATACATCGACACTTCATCTTCTTCCAACTTCCAATAGACGTCAGTGTAAATCCCCCCATCTTCATCGATAAATGGGTGAAGAAAAATATTAAAACAATTCCTCCTTGAACCTTTAAACATTAAATTTTTTGCACCCTCTTCTAAAATCAATATCAAATTAGATGTCACCACTTGAAAGAAAATCGATGAAAAACGACTCAATTTGATCCCACCCACAACACATCGACGATATGGAAACATGGCCTAAGCTCAGATACCGCAACGACCACTTGCGAGTCCAAACCACCTGACGCCACTAAAGCTTCTTCAATGCTTTAAGACTTGCCTCAATCGTCGCGTCCACCAACGAAGGAGATCTTCTTTTGGCTCTGATACACCCAGTTTAAGCGAAATATGTTCATCTTTGTTGACATGTCGAAGCTAATCACTTCATCTTCATCGATACATTGGAGTTGATCTTTATTTTGGCTATGATACAGGGACAGGACCCCGCAAAAATATCTTTGGTATTTTCGCCATAATATTTGACTCTGATACTTGTTTCACATTTTTTTTATACCGTTGGAAAATTTTTCCGAGATATATAACTTCACAGTTATATGATTTGGGAGATTCCTCACCAATTTTTCACATTATTTAGGATTAAACTCTGGCACATTATCAACATCCCATGAGAACACAGTACTTCAACCAAGATCAAAGGAACCAAGAACCGAACTCAGGGAAGCATATACGAACCCTCACTTAGTTAATTTTCCAGTTCTATAGTTGCAAATGTGTGGTTTTGAAAGTTTAAGTCGAGGTTATTATGTGTTCACTCATCTATTATGTGTTGAATGGTGCCAAGTACCAATGTTGAAGGAAGTTCATACTCAATGATACGGATAGACAACGTGTGAGGGAAGCAAGCCATGAAAGCACAGTTGTTATGCATCAATGCAATCTAGCAGTATGCAGCCTACCCTCGCATATGTGATCTACCACTGAAAATGATAGAGCAACAACAACAACAATAACAACAGTTGTCGCAGTAGCAGGGGGGTAGCGAAAGGGAATCAAACTCAAATGGTCGAAGAAGAATTATGAATCCCATGATGGTCGAATATCAAACTTGGAGGGAGAAGAGTTTCCCGATATCCATACCAGTTATCAAAGTGGGTGAGGTGCACTATGGCAAAAATCTATGATTGTCCACCAGCACTAAAACACAAACTTGAAATGTAACTACTTATAATACATTAAATTATGAACATTTATGGTTTCCTTGTTCTCTCATCAATAAGAAGAGGATAAGGACAAAAGTTTGTAAATGAAAGGTCATGGGGGGGGAGGCAGAAGGATAAGAGTCATGTTGAATTTCAATAAATAGGGGGATTTTATCCAAGTAAAGGGTTTTTTCTCTGTTTGAGATTTCATGTACTATTACTAAGACTTTTAATGAGGAGAAGCATGTTTGTCCAAGCTATTTTCTGGAGAACTTTGATTCTCATGTTGGACGTATTATGGACTATTCATTTTCATTTGGCTCAGCACTCGGGTTGTGTAATGATGTACTTCATATTGTAGACTCTTCTTAAGTATGGTGGTTGCATTCTTATTTATATTCTCCAGAAAATATTTGTCTAAATTTGTGGGCATGTAATTGTAAATGATTCTTTAAATGCTAGACTATTTTGTGTTTGCGGTTATCTATTCAAATTTATATCTTTGATCTGTGTGAACTATTTCCCGAGACATTGACAGGAGCATGGTTGGTTCTATGTTTTCTTTATGGTTACCTTAGCTTCAATCGGACGCATGCATCTTAGATTAGTGTTATTTCATTCTTTAGATTGGAAACCTTCATCAGTGGACCGGGCCACAACTAGTAAACCCCAAACCAGAAATGACTATCAGGCCAGAATCTAGATGGGTTCCCTATTCCAAATTGTGAAATATCTAATTGGGACTTCTTATCGAGGGTAACCCATGTTTTTTATAAAGGGCATTTTTCCCACGTCAAAATGTCCACTCCATGCTCTACAATTACTTGACTTTACGGTCTCTTTTTCTCTAAATTGAACTTCATACATCTCCACTGTATATCCTCTATACCTACATGATACTTACACACTCTAGTGTATATCCCTTTCTAGGTGCATCACTGGTACTTTTTCAATCTGCTTCCTCTTACTACGAAAGAATTTAAGTAGTGAGATGAAATTCTCAGTGTTTATCATTAGACTTTTAAATTTGTTTCCAATTGGTGATAGGAAAATCCCCTCTCAAGTGAACATTGTAGATGATCTTCTTTAAATGTTAATTTAATTGCAAGGTCATATTCATATAAAGGTGGTTGTAGATAGTAATTTCTTTAGTCACTTACACTCATTACTATCATTCCTTAGTAATGAACTCAAATTGATTCAAAAAACTAATGCATAACCAAGCACAAGTCAGTTCAATATCACGTCAATAGATAGCAGTTAGTTCAAATACCATACCACACACTATTATCATATCAAATTTCTACATACTTTTATTTAAATTCGACCCTTTTTACTTCTACCATCACTGATGATATTATTATTCACAATTTTTGTTCTTATATTCACCATATATCTGTATATATTACTTATAATACTTATGTATTTGCATCCTTCCATCGATATTACCATTCTACCTATAACTTCCTTGCACCCTACCACTTAACATACATTCTACTATAACTTCATTTGTGTCATGTATTTTATTTATTCTACATGCATGTTGATTTTCCATGTTATTTACTAATATGTTTACATGTAAATCTATCTACTTTCTCATACCTATTGTCACCAATTTTCATCCTACCTACACCCTCATTATTTATATATATAGTACTCTCCTCCTATGACCTTCTCTTACTCCTCATGTTATACATATCTTGCATTTTAACCCGTCTCATTAGTACATGATCACTACATATACCTTCTACTTATTTCTCCTATATAATACCATTTCCTCACTAATCCCTATACCTCTATGTTGATAATTTATGTACCCTTCTATGTACTGCTCTATGCTATATTATTTACTATTATGTCTCTTTATTTTGTTAATGTTTTTATTATCCATTTGTTTCCATTACACTCTCTACTCTGCCTCATTTCACAATTTTTTGCTAACTCATGCTTATTAATCCCATTGCCTCTTCAATATCACACTACATATACCCCTTACTTTCTATTTAACTTTTACTATTGACTATATTTATTCTTCTTTGCCCCTTTCAACACATCATCTTTTCCCTTCTACACTTCTCTGTACTATACTTCACCCGTACCACATAGCATCATTTATCATCATTTATTCCTACTAATTCTTGTATTCACTCTTTTTATATGTCATCCTTATTAACTTGTATACATCTTGTACAGTCTGCATATTACTACCCCCGCTCACCCAACATTAGTGGGCCTAGTGGTTAAGAACATGTGTTAAGAGCATATTGAACATCAATATGTTTTGTCTTTGAATGATAAGGCAAGTTATTCGCCAGGAATATTGCACTCTGACCGTCACAATTTATCCTTACAACTTGTTGTACCAACCCAATACCTGAACACAATCTTTGTAACCATACCGCTTCCTTGCTTGCATGAGTGACTGCCATGTATTCAACTTCTGTAGATGAGAGTGTCACTACAAACTATCTTGTGCTCATCCAATTGATTACTCCTCCAAATAGATTAAACACATACCCACTTGTAGATCCTATGTGATGTAGATATCCAACTCATTCTGCATCAACAAAGCCATGTATGTCCAACACTATGTCCAATCCTGGTCTTCCTTAGTAGCACAATCCATAACTAGTAGTTCCACGCAAATACTTTAAAACTATCTTTAATGTTATCCAATGCTCCTTTATTGGTTATGACATATACCTGCTCAAGACTCCCACTGCATGTGCAATACCCGGTCTAGTACATACCATTTCATACACCAAACTGTCAACTGCACTAGCATAGGAAACACAAGACATGTGCTCTTTCTTTTCATATGTCTTGAGACATTGATCAACGGATAAATTTACACCTATATGAATAGGGAGCCTGACCAATTTACATTCCTGCATATTAAACCTCTGCAATATTGTCTCGACATATTTCCTCTGATTTGAAAAGAGTTTCTTGTTTTCCCGATCTCTTTTAATTTCCATGCCCAAAATGAAATTTGCAGCACCAAGATCCTTCATGTCAAAATTTGAGGACAACTGAGTTTTCACATCCTATATAATCTCCTTGTTGTTTCCTATCGGTAACATAGCATCCACATACAAGACCAAATAAATAATATGATCACTGATTAATTTGAAAAACACATAGTGATCTGCTTTGCTCCTTATGAAGCCAAGTCCCAACATATAAGTATCAAATTTCTGATACCACATCCTTGGTGATTGCTTTAACCGATACATGGACTTGTTTAGCCTGCATATCGAGACTTTCTTTCCCTTCATAACAAATCCTTCTCGTTGTTCATGTAGATTTCTTCTTTCAATTCCCCATGTAGGAATGTTGTCTTCACATCCATCTATTCTACTCAAAATCAAACGCAACAACAATAGATAAAGTAAATCTAATAGAAGTTAACTTGGCAAAAAGAGAAAAAATTGATCAAAGTCAATTCCCTCTACCTGGGAATAACCTTTTCCTACTAACCGAGCTTTGTATTTCTCCTTTTATCCTTCTACATTTAGCTTCTTCTTAAACACCCATTTGTTGCCAATGGGATTTCTTCTAGTCGACAACTCCACTAGATCACAAACCTCATTCTTATCCAAGGATTCCATTTCTTCAACCATAGTCTTTTTCCAGATTTTTCCATCCTCTAAATCCACTACCTCCCTTAAATTCTAGGATCATCATCAATAATAGATACAGAAAAAAAATTGAACGGGAATCAGGTGGAGTATACCTTTACAGTTTCCTTCTTTAATGAACCGATCTCCTCAATACTAGAGTATGAGGATCTTCTTCTTTTGATTCATCTTCTTCTATAGAGTCTAATTCATCATCCTTCAACTCAAACTCTATTTTCTCTAGTTCTTCCTTCCTTGGTAGGACTTCCTATTTGAAAACATATTTGATTTCTCTAGATACCGCATCTCATTTATACACTATATTCTTAGTTTTTGGGTTCCTAAGCTTATAACCTTTCAGAGCATCTTTATACCCAATAAAGATACACTTTTCGGCCTTTTTATCTAGCTTACTCATGTTTTCCTTTGGAATGTGAACATAGGAATCACAACTAAATACCTTGAGATGTGTTAGAGAGGGTTTCTTATCAATCCATAGATCATGTGGAGTCTTATAATCCAACGATGATCAGGGTGATCAATTGACCAAGTGCATGACCTAACCTGGCACCATTGAGCATGCACCTTGCGTTTTCAATCAATGTCTTGTTCATCCTTTCTGCAACTCCATTCTATTGAGGTGTATATGGAGTATCATTTTTCCTTGCTATACCGTACTTCTTACAAAATTCTTCGAATTCATTTTCGCAAAATTCTCCACCATTATCCATCCTTGGCATCTTAATTATCTTCTCTGTCTGACTCTCCACAAGATCCTTAAACACTTTAAATATGTCAAAGACTTCATATTCCTTCCCGAGGAAACATATACATGTATTCCTCAAGAATTCATCTATAAATGAGACATAGAACACAAATTTTCCCAGTGATGGAACTGACATAGGTCCAAACAAATCATTGTGCACCAACTATAAAATTCCCTCTGCCCTTGTTGCACCAAAGGGGAATCTTACCTGATTTTTCTTCTCATATACACAATGTTCATAGAAATCAAAATCTAGAGAGCAATTACACATACTTTCAACCATACATTTACCATGTAGTAGTCGAAGGCCCTTCTGTCCGATATGCCCCAATATTTGATGCCACCACATAGTCTTTTCTTCAGAGACTATAGGATTTTTTTCTTATTTATCTCCAATCTCAAGAACAATGGAACTATTTCACCCATCACTAATAATGCTTCCCTGCATCTTATACAGAGTTCCAATCCAAACTCCCTTCGGCAACACCATTTCTCCTCGAACCATCCTGAAAGTTTATTTCTCAAACATTTTTTTTACCCCTACATTGTCCATTTTGATTATAGAAATCAAATTTATGGCCAATACTAGGATGTGTAGAATACTAGGGAGTGTTCTAATGCTTCGATCCATGAGTTTCAACTTGAGTTTTCCTCATCCTATGATTTTGATTTTCAAGTCATCACCTAGGAAAACATCAACTCCATCATACCTTTCATATTCACAGAACCACTTGTGTGGGTTGTCATATGAAAGGATGCACCTAAGTCAATAAGCCATGCCTTGTGATCTACATGTGTGCTTGAAGAATCCAAGTGCACATCCCCTCCTTTAATGGAGGTTTTTTCTTATGTAGAAGGAGAATCTTCATATCCCTTCCCTCTTTCAACACATTTGGATCTACATTACTTCTTGTAGTGCCCTTCTTTTCACATATCCAACATACATTTACAAACTTTTCTGGATATTTAGATCTCCCACGTGAGGACTTAGACCTATTTCTTTCTTAGGATCATCCTCTTGCAAATAATGCATCTGTGCTATATCCTTCCATGTTCTTTCGTCTCATCTCCTCCAACTATTAGCACACTTATTTATACTGAGAAGGGGGTGAATTAGTATTATACTACCTTTTCTTTTTTTACAATTTTTCCTTACAATATTAGTCACTATGTTATTTTACCAACTATAGTAGTTAATGATAAAAATAAAACCATGCAATTCATAGTAAAGAGAGATTTAACGTGGAAACCCAAATGGGAGAAAACCACAAAACAATTATTTTATAAGATTATGTAGGCACCAACCTAATTTAACAATGCTTGCAAGCACCAACTTGAAGGAGACACCAATCTCCTCTTCTGAGCACCAACTCATCAACAATGTTTGCAGGCACCAACCTGCGGGAGACACCAATATCCTTAGTTGAGCACCAACTCAGCAACAATGCTTGCAGGCACCAACCTGCATGAGACACCAATCTCCTTAGTTGAGCACCAACTCAGTACTTCCTATGGGAACCAACCTACAACAACAATATTTGCAGGCACCAACCTGCAGCAGGCACCAATCCCCTTGTCTGAGCACCAAATAAACTCTCCCTATAGGCACCAATTTACAGTTTCTATATTCATGGGAACCCACTTATAGAAGACACCAATCCCCTTAGTTGAGCATCAACTCAGCATTTTCTGTAGGGTCCAACCTACAACTACAATATTTTGTAGGCACCAACCTGCAGGAGACACTAATCTCCTCAAGTTGCCAATAATATCATATTGCCTCTTTCCTTCAAACATTTTCTTGTACAAATATGTTGCTTCATCTTTGTTGTCACGAAACTTTCTACTAATTCACATTTTTCATGAATTGAGAAATTCCTTAGAACTTGCACCTCCCAGCCATCCTTAGACAATTACATTTCACTTCCTTCCATTTAAACAGACCTCAAATCCTTCACTTCTCTTCCACAATTCCCATGCTCTTTCTTTTCGCACTCTTCGACTCTCGGTTCTACAATCTCATAACTTCTCACTCTACTCTCCTCTCAACTCTTGCACGCATTCACATCCTCGGACCTCATATCCTTGGAGCTTCACATCCTCATCATTTTTCAGACTTATACTTCTCTCCCCCACTCAAAACTATTTCTAGCATCGTTACTTATAGGGCCCATATGCTCAATGATTTGTTCACATCTAGAAAGGATGCTCATGAGGATGGCTCTAGATCGCTTGGTTCTTCCTTAAAATTTGGGCTTCACAAATCCTTTGAAACTAGCACAAACCCCCTTTGTTTCATGCGCAATCTGCTCACAAACCACAACACAGGATTCAACACTCAACAACCATCTGATGCACCTAGAGTAAATCGTGGTTGTTGATCTGCTCACTAGCCACCAGAATGCACAACACAACCTCAGTTCTCAACAGTCATCAGATTGTCTCCTCGATTAAATCTCAATCTTTGATCTCGTTCTCTGGCTAGTGGAATGGGACGCAAAGCTTCATCACTCAGCAACCATTTGATCATCCTTCTAATTAACATCATTCGTCAATCTGATTCTCCATATATTGGGTGTTAGATTACTGAGAGGGAGGGTGAATCAGTAATAGAGCAATTTAATCCTTTTTCACAATAAAATGCAAGTGCTATATCAATGTAGCATTATCATCCAATAGTTGCAGAGTAAATAAACAATGAACAAATGAGCAATCACACACATACACAATACACCAATGTTTTATGTGGAAACCCAAAGCAGGAGAAAACCACAGAATGTTTTTTCTTATATGTCTTTAAGAATTACATTCATTGGAAGCACCAACTTCCTTTGTTTTCCAGCTGCGATTGGAAGGAGACTCCAACCCCCTAGTTTCTCAGGCTACAACCTAAGGGAAGCTCCAACTCCCCAATTCTCTGGATACAACCAGAAGGAGGCTACATCCCCCTATGTTCTCTGGCTACAACCGAAAGGTGACTACAACCACCTTTCCTTGCCCCGTCCAACCACCCTAACGTATAAGTAGAATGATGGAACCATTGTCATACTATCACTTTGAGATATATTGTTGTAAACATGTACCAATAACCTTAACCATGCATCAACATGTACCTCAACCTATAATCAACCTGTACCATAAACAAGTGGATCAACCATGCACCAACCTGTACTGAACAACCTGTAATCAACCTATACCATAAACAAGTGCATCAACCATGCACCAACCTATACCTCAACCTGTACCATGAACAAGTGCATCAACCATGTACTAAACCTGTACAAATAACGTGTCACAACAACATGTCCAAACAACCTATAACAACAACCTGTCTCATCAATATTATCAACCAAATCGGATCTACTCACCAAGATCAATCACCAAGACAACTCTCAAAGATGTGCATCAACCAAGCATAACACAACAACTCATAATCATCACCAAGATCAATATGTGCTTCTAATAATACAAGTATGCTACATCATCCATAAATCATGTGTCAACAATACTACTAGCAAGTGCCTACAACCATGTACCAAGTATGTACCAGTCATGTATCAACTACTCATCAACTATGACTCATCAAGATGTACCAACATCATCAACTATACACCTCATGTATGTGCCAATTCATCAACTACTTGTCTCAACCATGTACCCAACATGTACCTCAACCAAAATCCCTCATCAATTTCATCATCCAAATTGATTTGTAACTCTATAATAGACCTAGTGTATATGATCCCATACCTGCAAACCTTCCTTAACTTTAACAACAAGAGACTAGCATTTTCATCAAACTTTTCTTTAGTCTCACATGACTAGTTTTGGATTAGTCAACAACCCTAACTTGAAATAATCATAACTATGTAACTGTAATGAATAAAGATCTGAAAATAGTACACAATGTCATTCAATGTGTTTTATGCAATTCCTCCAGGTGTCACTACTTGGAACCTCTCATAAACTGAGTTATAGCAAAAATGTCATACCTTGTTGAATTCAGGCTTATTCTAGAGAGCGAACTTTTAGAGTGTGCCCCACACGGAATATTTGTTGTATGGATATGAAAATTTTACATAGAATACTAAATATTGTACTCTAACCAACACATTTGGCCTTACTTAATTTGGATCTGCTATGAATAATTTATGACGTTTTTACGCGAAACACTTGTTTTAGACTAGTTCAGTACTAGCCACAAACCCTATTTTCCACAGAGTGTAACTCCAAAAATACAACGACCCACAAGTGGAAATTCTTACCACAACTACTTGGATATTTTTTCTCAATGGCTTATCAATTTCATAGTTTGAGTTATTCTAGAAAAAAAATTATTGCGAAAATGGTGAGATGGCCAGTAAATAGCATACCTTAGAGAGCATCATCAAAAGAATTTATCCTCCCTTGAATTCCGGCCTTTTTTACTTCACCTTCTTTCTGAAATTCAGCTTAGATATCCTTTGGTTACCTTAGTCACCTGTATATATTCAATATGCTCAAGTGTGATATAAAATGAGAGAGCCTTACCTCTTATTTATACTTTCATGTAGCTTCCTCAAGGGGTTACATTTTAACCATCTTAACCCACTTTCCTTATTTTAGGGTTAACCAACTTCTAAACACTTGTCCAATTAGTAATTCATCCATTAAATTTATTATTTAAATAATTTATTTTGTATCCACTTTGACTTATAGTACACTCATCACTTCACTTTACCTCAAGGGGTTACCTTCTAACCATCTTAAACCATTTTCCTTATTTTAGGGCCAACCCACTTCTAACCACTTTTCAACTTAGTAATTTCTCCATTAACTTTATTATTTAAATAATTTATTTTTCATTCACTTTTAATTATAGTACACTCATCACTTCACTTTATTATTTACCTTCTAAAAATCTCTTAAACCACTTTGACTACTTTGACCTTTTGGGGCTTCAAGCCAACATATGAGGGTCCTCCAAATTTGTAAGGTCGTAACTCTCAAACCGTGAGGAGTTATGTGACATTCCACATACCACCAGAAATGGCATGACATGTAATATCCATATAGAATAGTCTTACCTACAAATATATCAAAACTTATACCATTATGCATCAAACAAACTTGGTTCCATTACCCAAACCTGGGTTCTCCAACTTCACATGGCCATAACTCTCAACCATGAGGAGTTATGTGATGTTCCACATACCACCGGAAATGGCATGACATGTACTACCCATATAGAATAGGCTTACCTTCAAATACATTAAAACTCATACCATTATACATCAAACAAACTTGGTTCCATTACCCAAACCTTTGTGCTACCAGACTTTCTCCAAGGGTTGAAATCAATCACTAAGAGTTGACATCAATCTACAACGTCACTCTCCAATGGTTGACATCAATGAAAACCAACAATCCATACCAATTGTATGACATTGGGACCATCGAGCCTACCGAGCTATCGATCCATCAAGCCTTCTACCATGTTCCTTTAGCTTCTACCTCAATCTCATATATCAATCCACTGGGCACCGGGATAACTAGGCCATCGGACCAGAGGACCCTTGGGTCCTTCAACCATGCACCCTCAAAATTTTAACATGATCCAGTATGGAACCTCACATGTGGAACCGTGATATCGAGCTATTGGCCCACCGGGCCCCTGGAGATTCAACGCAACCATGCTCCTCCATTCCTCTAGTATCTGATATGTGATATTGTTGACATGGTTTTCTACGTGGATTCATTTCCACATGTATTGGATGATGTGGCACTGACATGGATATGACATCATTACTTCCTCTTGATCTTGTTTGTACGACATGCTAACTCGACACTTAACATATGGCATTGTATTGGTTGCTTGTGTGGTTCTGACATGGAATCACCACCAGCCCACTAGGGCACCAACCTACCAAGTCATCGAGCCCCTGAAACTTCAAACATACAACTTCAATATTCCTCTTTGGTCCTTCGATATCCAATATTGAGCCTTGTCTATGGAACCGTTATACTAGGAGATTGGCCCACCCAACCCCCGAGAACTTTAGCACTTCACATTCAGTCATCCATCTGATATCTGATATACTAATGTAACTTGAAAAATGAGGTGGATTTTGTGTGGCTCTTCATGTTAGAAATAATAGGTGTGCTCGTTTAACCATAGACAATATAGCAATATTGTCACCCAACCATAGGCCGAAGCCACCCGTGAACACCTTAACCTTGACAGAGAATAACTTTGGAAACAAACCCTAGGCCTAATAGCCAATCAATGTAGCATACCTCTCTCCAAATCTAGCACACAAGGCAGAAAGTCCAAACCATAACCAATATAAAATCCAAGCCTAAACCGAGAATACAGGTTGCAGTAGCTGCAGCTGCAACTACTCTCCAAACTTATGCACTTACTCAGTTTCTACAGTGCACACTCTTACATTTCTGCAGTTGCGAGCTATGTGTATCAAATGAGATCTGGCGTCTTGTATTTATACTACTTCTCCTTAGTTGTCTGGGCCGACTTCTCATTCTGGAGGATAAAAACTTAGAATTAAATATTTCTTTTAGTCGACTTGTCTTCTAGGGTTATGTCCAATGCTTTAGGGTTTCTTCTTGCTTCTCGGAATATTATATTCTTGTCGGGGTTACACGTGGAGGTTTCTACCTCCCGCAACTACCATAATATCAACACTCCCTCCTATCTAGGGAGGTATTGAAATTAATGGTCTTGAGCACAAACATATCATGCAATCGGTAGCATCATCATAGCCATACATGCTATCTCATGATTAAATCAAGAGCACCCCCATCATTATCAATATCATCTGATAGCATCAACTACATCATCTATCGAAGCCATACTCCATCTGAGTAATCAGGCATGATACTAAATAAGTCACTCACTCCACAGAGTGATACAAGAACCATTCTTCTAAACCAGACATATGTCCTAAAAGAATAACTATTTCATTAGATGTTTGAAGCCACGCCATGGGCTAAAAGGAATATTCTTCTAATCCAGACATATGTCCTAGAAGAATAAATGTTTTGGACCATTTTTTGCCTAGAGAATGTATGTCCACCATCATACTGACTATCCATCTAGTTGATAATCATTTTCAACACTAATGAAAGTCTACATGGAAATCAGAACAATGTCATTCAATAGAACACAATTGTGTCTATCCATAGTAGTACACAACTACTATCCAGTGATACACAACCATACCAAGTAGCACACGGCTACATAGTCACAACCAGTGGAACACATCCACCACAGTAGCATACATCTATTGGCCAAAGACATGCAGTCTCCATAGCAATCATATAATCTGATATTAACCTGCATAGAAACAATATCATGATATAAACTGAGTCATCTGGGCCATTCTTCCACTCACATTTGTGAGGTCTGGAAGAGCATCTACCCTCATAAAGTAAAATATCATCCATGGGATATCTAAATTATTCTTTGCAAACATAGAAGAATAAATTTCCCTTATTTATGAGCCTAAACCATTCACCTAGATGGGCCATTCCTTCGGCACTAATCATAGTGCAACCTAGAGAGAATGAGTCTTCCCTAGGGAATGTCTGTCCCTGATTGTTGAACCTGGACCATTCACCTAACTGGGTCATTCCACTGGAACTAACCATAGTGAAACCTTGATAGAATGAGTCTACCCTAGGGAATGACTGTCCGGACCATTTCCTAATGGAAATGATTGTCCTGCATCAACCTCCAAAACAGACCATTCTTTGAAACTGCTCACAATTGTGAACTTTGAAAGAATGATTGCCCGGCAAGGAGGACCATTCTACTTGACCACTACTCATAGTGACTGCCAAGAAGAATTATTGTCCTAGACCATTCCCCCACACTGGCCACAAGGGGAATCGCTTTCTATGGTACATCAGCAATCTATCGAACCATTTTCATTACAAAAATGATTGTCCGATCTGGACCATTTTTCGAACTGGAAAATGCATGTTCGTCAGAAATCTCAAACCACTTTCCGAACTGGAAAGGAACTGCTCATCCTGGACCATTTTTCGAACTGAAAAATGACTTCCAATAAATCAATAACACATCAGTACTCCCTCCCAACATGGGAGTAATCTCTTCCTTTTTCAATAAGGAAGTCGTCTCCACGAGCCCCAGCTTGCAAGATTTTCATCTTGGATAGAGGTTTTTACCAAAATATTTGCTATCTACTCATCTATGGAGATATATTGGAGAACCACTTCTCTTTTCTGGACTTCATCACAGAGAATGTAATGCTTGATCTCAATGTACTTTGGTATGTTATGGAACATTGGTTTTTCTATGAAGGCTTCATGTAGCTCTGATCATTACAATATATATCATGGTCGAATTTTGCACCTTTGTTTCCTGTTATCCCATGACATCGTGGCAAGGCTCAAAACTGAAACATATCCAAGTAGCACTTCTTCTTCCATCGTGATAGTTTTCCATGGATTAGCAATCCATCATCCCAGACTTCTGAGTAACTATTATGATACATTTTCTTTGTCATAGAAAGTGTTCACCACATTTTTGTTGTATATGAGATACTCTGCATCAAGTTGTTTGAATCCATACAAGGTCTTCTTATATATGCATACATGGGTCTCTTTCTGGTATACCTCATAAACTTGATATTTCTCTACATGAGCTTCTTTCTCAAATGCTCTATTGGGAGAATAGTCTTTTACAACTAACTAATGTAACCTTCAATCCATGGATACTGCAAGATATATAATAGCTCAGATAGAGGTGTATCTGGTTTACGGGAACAAGTTGTTATCATAGTCTTCTCCTCCTTCTCGAAGATCCTCTAGTTCTGAATCTCGCAATGCTTCCATTCATAATCCTTTTTCACAATTTCTTACATATATTGTTCTTCATCATAACTTCCATTTCTTCTACTTGATTGCTTCTAGTGTTTCAAACCAAGCTGGTAGTCTTGTGATTCTCGGTATAATAACTGGTTTTTCTAGCTTTTCTTTCTCTCTTGGAATCTTCATGTTTCTCTTTATCTCTTGTGTCCATGGAATTTTCTATAGATTCCATGCCTTGAAGCTTCCAACTTCTTCATTTCATCATAGGATCATGAAAGTAGATGGACAACCAAGGATACTTTAAGGCTTCTTTTTGAAGAAGACTTCTTCTAAGGTCAAACTGAACATGTGTTGATTTTCATGGCTGCTACTTTCAATGGGAACATGGATAGATACTTCATAATCCTCAATGGATCAAATTATTTAGGATTAGATCCCTCCTAATCCTTGCTTCATGCATGAATGCATGCTCTTCTTTTGGAATTTTGTAATCATCTCCCTCCATCTAAGAGAGTCCACGCTTCCATCTGCATCCTTATTTCCTTTTACAAAGTGTCACGAGTCTTTTTCTAATTTTCTCTTGATTGTTGACTTCTTTTTGTTTTGACTTCTTCTGGGTCTTTTCAAGTTTGATTMTGATTTCGGCTTATCTGGCAGTTGTTACTTATATAATAGTTTCCACATGAATTGTTACCAAGGATTGTCAATGTACTTCATCTTCTCATGTGTATTGATTGACTTGTAGTCATCGTGATAGCAATCCTTATCTTGTTATTCTTCCATAGGTATTGTTTCACTTGAACGTCTTATCTTCTAAGAAATAGATATGCAAGATATGTACAAAAACTATGTAAACATGGTATGTACAAGAACTATGAAGAATATTGTTACCTTGTTTTAGAAGAAGAAGTATGTTTTGTCCTGCTTGGCCTTCTTTGAGGGCTCCCTTTCTTTGGCAACTAATGCTTTGTGTGTTTCCTTCCTTTTCTTTAACTCGGGACAATGATTCTTGTAGTGACCATATTTTTGACAGTTGAAGCATTGAATTTTTGACATATCTTTCTCTTGATTTTGTTTCTTCCTTGAGTCAAAAAATTTCTTATTCATGAATTTCTTGAACTTTGTTGTGTATGCTTGATCATCATCTTTCCTTTGGAATTTCTTTTTTGTGCTAATCCTTGATTCTTCTTGTGCACAAAAAATCCAAAGTTCTTCAAATGTGGAATACTCCTTCCTTGTGTTCATGCTTGCGGCAAATGCATCCCATGTCTTCGGAAGACCACTGAGTACTATATTTACCAGTTCCTTCTCTGAAAGGATTTATTCAATAGCTTGTTGTTGATCTCTTAACTGAGAGATTCTCACAAAGTATGATGTTATGTTGTCATCATCATTCATTTTCATGTCACGAAGCTCATTCTTCAGACTCATTACTTGTCTAATGTTTCTACTAAGAAGAGGTTAGTTAGGGGATCGTACATCTTCTTAGATGATTCAAGATGAGAGATGTAGGGTATCAAGTGGTCTTTTACATAGTCCATTATGATACTCATGGCATTGATGTCATTGTCATTGAACTTCTCCATAATTGCAACGTTATGAGGTTCCTTCTCTTTTCCTTCTTCAACCTGTGGTTCCGCAATATTTCCTTTCATGATATCCAACACTTAATTTTTGGCAAGGATGAATTCAATCCTTGTATTCCATTCTCTAAAGTTATAAGCCCCTTCTAACTTGTTTTCTAACTTCATAGAGTAATTCATGATTGTTTTGGCTTGGTCAGTCTTTGAATTTGATTTGGTCAACCTTTGATTTTGACAAAAAAACTCAAACTTGACGTCTTAGCTTGTTGAGAGTACCAGGAGTTCCGTTGGGTTAGGGCGCACTAGGCTATCCATAAATTAGGTCAATCTCTTCACTTAAGGTGCCTCGACAAGAGGGTTAGGGTTTCGTTGTTGCAGCAAAAACTGACTGAAACTGCAACTGTAACTGAGAAAATCCTCCCAATCTATCTTCCAACAGTTAGATTGTCTAAAGATAGTGTGGGCCCATAACCTGTTAGAAATAATAGGTGTGCTCGTTTAACCATAGACAATATAGCAATATTGTCACCCAACCATAGGTCGAAGCCATCCTCAAGCACCTTAACCTTGATAGAGAATAATTCTGGAAGAAAACCCTAGGCCTAATAGCCAATCAATGTAGCGCACCTCTACAGAGCTAGCACACAAGGAAAAAAGTCCAAACCATAACCAATAGAAAGTCCAAGCCTAAACTGAGAATACAGGTTGTGGTAGCTACAGTTGCAACTACTCTCCAGACTTGTGCACTTACTCAATTTCTGCAGTGCGCACTCTTACATTTCTACAATTGTGAGCTGTGTGTATCAAATGAGATCTGGTGTCATGTATTTATACTAATTCTCCTTAACTGTATGGGCCTACTTCTCATTCTGGAGGCTAAAAACTCAATATTAAATATTTCCTTTAGCCGACTTGTCTTATAGGGTTATGTCCAAAGATTTAAGGTTTCTTCTCGCTTCCCGGAATATTCTATTCTTGTCAAGGTTAGACATCAAGGTTGTTACCTCCCGCATCTACCATAATATCAACACTTCATACTAACTTTGCTACTTTTGTGGCATATGACTTGGCCTCCACGTGGATCTGGCCTGGCGTCTAAGCTGGCCCACCGGACCATCATCCTATCATCTCACTAGGACTTCAACACTGCATTGACATTCTATTCGTTCGACATATGATATGTTGATATCGAATCACCGGGGCACCAGGATATCGGGCCACCGAGCCCCCGAAAATTTAACATTGTGTTCTCACATGATCTTTGATATCCTATATAAATTGGGCATGTTATCCCCCATTTCTAGGGATAACTAACGAGATAGTGTCTCGAGGTCCTCAGGTTGCAGACATGGAGTGTCGAGGGATAAATCGACTCGTGATGTTCAGTTACACAGATGGAGACCCACTTCACCATCACACTTCTTTGGTTCATCATGATGGTGAAGTGGGTCTCCATCATCTGAAAGACAATGGGTCTTGCTCCATGAGGTACAAGTTAGTTATTGTGGTAAGTGTCACTTTAATACTTGAGGCATTTGAATATGTTGTATTTAAAGCTACTTTTGATTATAGAACGTATGCTTGGAAATTATTCTCTTTGCCATGTTTCACCTTGGTGGTTGACATTGTGCCCTAGTAAGTGGTCACCCTTGGGGAAGTTTTTGCTACTGGGTGATCTCATTGATGAGTCATCGTACCATTCATGATCATACTTCATTTTTCACACTTCATCCTTTTTGCTTCTTATCTTTTTGGATTTTCGGGTGTATTGACCCAAGAAGGGATTGTACCTCATTTCATGGGTAGAAGGGGCTAAAGGCCTAGAGGGAATGTAGCTCGAAAAAGATAAAATCCAAAATTAACCTTCTAAATGCTCGCCCAAAGAGGTCTTGAGAACAATGAAACATTTCTCTTAAAAGAATTGAATACCTGCAAAAGCAATTTCACATTATATATATGTCTCGCTTGTTGAGATGTGTACATGCATGCAGTGTCCCTTTCTTTCCATGCATATGTGATCTAAAAATGAAGAAGACTTGAAAATCTTGAAATTATTGCAAGTAAATGTTATGTGTTAAAAGCAAATGGATCAACATTGCAACACATAAATTAAAGGATTACTCATGCAAAATACACATAGACAGCAGCATAATCAATGAACATAAGCACATAAACACAGCAATGGATAAAGGAGTTCACCCCTCTCTTGGGCTACATCTTCTGGTCCAGCTTCCAATGGATCATTATTATTAATTGCTCAAAGTGCTCAAAAACATGCCTTACAATGCTCAAACTGACCAACCGACTGCTCCAATGGCTTCAGAGCGTCCAAAAACCCCTAGTTGGGCTTTTTCGGCACCTCAATCGGTCGAAAAACGAAGAAGTTAGGCCTCCTGGAAGTCCCCCCCTTCAAGCTTGTTGTCTCTGCATCTACAAAACGCACCCTTGTCCAATGAACCTGGCACACACGCAATATATAGCGTAAAAACCCAGCACCTGACGCAACCGCGCCAACGGTGCAAACTGTAGGACGGTTATGGGCACGCCAGCCCCTAACCGCCTAGCACCTGGGCACATGGATCATAATATGACCTCGCGCTTATGATAAAAAGGGCTATGTTTGCAACCGAATGGAGCAACGACACATGTCGGGTCGTTTTTTACAACTATTTGAACCGTTTAAAAACTCGTGCCCTTTGCAATGTTGGTTACATACAATAGGACTGCTTGGTTTACATTTGAAAACATATGTGAAATACTCCGCGCACCTTTTAACAAAGGCATGGTCGTATACAATAGAAATATGACCGCGGGTCAGGGCTAAGCGTCGGACCGTCCCCCCCGCCATTTATTACATAGTTTAAATTCAAATACAATATAACTCGTATACATAGCAAGGCACAACCGGTGGTCCGTTGGTCGGAGGGACTTTCTGAAGTCGCTATGCGGTGGGGAGGTCCGAGGGTCGAACCCCACGGACTCCAATATAATTTTACATAACAACCAAAAGCCAATAAAGGGGTGCCACGTGGCACCCAATCACTTGACCAAACAATGCCACGTGTCGAGATATCATTTGCCCTCATTTGCCCTCAACAGCCAACCAAACTCTGCCATGTCATCACATGCCATGTCATAGTACGGTCGTACGGCCCTGCCACGTCAGCATGTACGGACTGTACAGTCAGCGTCATTTTTTGCTTGTTTGAATTTATGAACAGATTGCAATATCTCTCGCTCCCGACGTCCGTTTGAGACGAAATGAGTTGCGTTGGGTTCCCAATGACGAGGCCTACGCTCTCGTTTGGTTTGAAGCGATTCCGAGCACTTTGAATTTTTGAGCAAAATTTGATCCCCTGATCACACCTCCCCATTGGGAAGCTTTTGGACCTCCAAAAGACTATTTTCAGTCTATGTGAAGATGAGGGTAAAGTTCCCTCACCTTTCCAACCTCAATCCACTTGGCCTTGCTTGGATTCGTCCCTTTAAGACCAACTCGAAGATACTCCACATTTCCTCATTTTGAAGTTCGCATTCTCCTGTCAAGGATGGTGTCTTCCTGCAGTTTTGTAAGATACTCTGGAGAAAAATCATCTATGGAAGGAATCTAAACATGATCTCCTTGATCATCAATCAATGGAAGCTCATACAACTTCAAATTCTCAACATTAACAACTGCATACATCTGCATATAAGGAGGCAAATCTAAACGAAAAGCATTGTTACCAATCTTGTCGATAATCTTGAAAGGACCATATCGAATCGGTTTCAACTTTTTACCTTCTCCTTTAAGCCTCTCCTTGCTGATGTAAAGCCAAACTTCATCTCCAACTTGGAAACTGTGATCAACACGATGCTTTTCATGTCTCATCTTGTACTTGGCCTGACTCTTTTCCAACTGCTCTTACACCACTTGATGTATCGACTGAATTTGTTCAATGAACTTCTCTGCCCTATCGATGTCATATTGACCATCGACAGCAATATCCTTCCCAAAGATGAAATCTAAAGGAGACTTGGGCAAATAGCCAAAACATGCTTCAAATGGCAACGTTTGAGTCGAAGAGTGCTTAGCTCGATTGTACGCATGTTGAATGTAGTGTAAATGTTCATCCCAAAGTTTAGGATGCTTGTTGCAATAAGC
>ML779712.1:568052-601165 GCA_009831015.1 Picea engelmannii | reverse complement strand
ACAATCAAGTCTTCAAAAACTAGTGCTCTGATACCAACTTGATCTAAAAATGAAGAAGACTTGAAAATATTGAAATTATTGCAAGTAAATGTTATGTGTTAAAAGCAAATGGATCAACTTTGCAACACATAAATTAAAGGATTACTCATGCAAAATACACATAGACAGCAGCATAATCAATGAACATAAGCACATAAACACGGCAATTGATAAAGGAGTTCACCCCTCGCTTGGGATACATCTCCTGGTCCTACTTTCAATGGATCATTATTATTAATTGCTCAAAGTGCTCAAAAACATGCCTTACAATGCTCAAACTGACCAACCGACTGCTCCAATGGCTTCAGAGCGTCCAAAAACCCCTAGCTGGGCTTTTTCGGCACCTCAATCGGTCGAAAACCGAAGAAGTTAGGCCTCCTGGAAGTCCCCCCCTTCAAGCTTGTTGTCTCTGCATCTACAAAACGCACCCTTGTCCAATGAACCTGGCACACATGCAATATATAGCGTAAAAACCCAGCACCGGACGCAACCGTGCCAATGGTGCAAACTGTAGGATGGTTATGGGCGCGCCAGCCCCTAACCGCCTAGCACCTGGGCACATGGATCATAATATGACCTCGCGCTTATGATAAAAAGGGCTCTGTTTGCAACCAAATGGAGAAACGACACATGTCGGGTCATTTTTTACAATTGTTTGAACCGTTTAAAAACTCGTGCCCTTTGCAATGGTGGTTACATACAATAGGACCGTGTGGTTTACATTTGAAAACATATGTGAAATACTCTGCACGCCTTTTAACAAAGGCATGGTCGTATACAATAGAAATATGAACGCGGGTCGGGGCTAAGCCCCGGCCCGTCCCCCCCCCGCCGTTTATTACATAGTTTAAATTCAAATACAATATAACTCGTATACATAGCAAGGCACAACCAGTGGTCCGTTGGTTAGAGGGACTTTGTGAAGTCACTATGCGATGGGGAGGTCCGGGGGTCGAACCCCACGGACTCCAATATAATTTTACATAACAACCAAAAGCCAATAAAGGGGTGCCACGTGGCAGCCCACGATTGGGCCACGTGGCGCCCAATCACTTGACCAAACAATACCTCATGTCGAGATATCATTCACCCTCAACAGCCAACCAAACTCTACCATGTCATCACATGCCATGTCATAGTACGGTCGTACGACCCTGCCACGTCAGCCTGTACGGACTGTACAGTCAGCGTCCTTTTTTGCATGTTTGACTTTATGAATAGATTGAAATATCTCTTTCTCCCGATGTTCGTTTGAGATGAAACGAGTTGCGTTGGATTCGCAACGACGAGGCCTACGCTCTCGTCCGGTTTGAAGCGATTCCGAGCACTTTGAATTTTTGAGCAAAATTTGATCCCTTGATCAATATGGAACTATATATACCTCTAGCTTCAAGTGACATTGTGGTATTCCTTTCAAGTTTTAAGCTACCCAATTGTAGTACCCAATTGTTCGATACTTTAATTAATTAATGGCGAATAAATGGGTTTGGAAAAAGGTTGCATAGAAAACGAAGGTGCAACACACCTTCTACAAAGGCACCCATAAATGAGATAGTACAAACCCTTGTATGTAATGAACCCCATGCCCAAAAGTTTTACCCCAATCCACCTCATATTCTTTGCAAGACTTAGAGAGGTTCCACCTAGGACACACTCCTTAACTTGAGGAATGGCTCACCCAATAGGTCACCATGAAAATCCTCCCATACCCAAACTTGGCAAGTTGCATAGGGTATTTGAGCACTTGTTTGATTTGAAAAGGTAGTTTTAATGCACATGTTTAGGTGGCTCTTGTATTAAATTTGATTTTACTTTGAATTATACATTTGACTTGAGACCCTTTGAGGGCGCATTCATTTTTCTTTACAGGACCTTGCTTAGTGGACATTTTGGAGGAACAAGCCTAGTTTGGGCCTCCATTGGGGCAAGAAGCCCATAGGTTGGATGGCATGATCCACACCCTGGAGTAGCTAGATGATGAATGTTTCCTTCGGAGGCATGAGGAGACACCTTGAAGGATGAAACCTAGCCCCCCTTTTCCCAACGTTTGAGCTTGGAAGGTCAAAACATCTCTCTCTAGGGCTTGATGCCATGATTTGGGGCTAGGGTTTGATTCTGGTGGTGATGTATTGATGGAGAATTGGCATGTTTGATGGAGATAATACCCTATCACATTAAAGGATGGCCTTTGGAGGCCCAACGACTTCTTCTCCAAGCTCAATAATTTGCTAAAAGTGCCAAAACGTCACCCAATTAGGGCATGACATCAAGTTTCTAGGGTTTCTTATGTGTAAAAAGCATTTTTAGTTTGTAAAGGGGAAAAACTAAGGGGGTCGAACCCCTTGTTTTTTGGTATACTGTAAGATTATGTGGACAAACATATTATTGAGGTCTTGTATAAATAAAGACCATTTCATTTCATTTTTATCATAACTCTCCCATGTGAGAGGAGCTACTTGGCTGAAATTGTCGCCCCTCTTGGGCAATCTCTCTCTCTCTCTCTCTCTCTCTCTCTCTCTCTCTCTCTCTCTCTCTCTCTCTCTTATGTTATGGTTTATACTTGTATTGTGGAGATAATTGGTGCATTATCTCTTGGAGGTTATTCTCTTACTATGGTGATGAAATTTTCTTGGGAAATAAGGGTTTATCTTGCATGCTTCTTGGAATTGGTAAGAAAAAATTGTATATTGTTAGTTCTTCTTGCTTGTTTCATAGTTTTTCTCGGCTAGATCCTTGGAGGAATATAAGGGAATATACCCTCAACCAAGTTTTATCATTATTTTTTATTGAATAAACCATTGCAAAGGTTGCTAGGAGGAGTAAAAGGGCTTACACCCTCCAAGATTTACCTTGTTAGGGATACTTTCTCTAGGGAATAAATGGGCTTACACCCCTAGAGAAGTGGTAGACCTAACCTAATACAAAAAGACTCCATAACCCATTTGGCAAGGCACTAATCTAATTTTTCATTGGAGAAATAAATTACTTGCATTAGTTCACATGATTTTGAGAGATATAAAATATGTTTAAGTTGGAATCTTTTCTTGGTGCCTTAAGTTTGCTCAAGCCACTAAGGCTTCTTGATTGACCTAGTAGTTCTCTATCTATAATCAATTAAAATATACAGACATTAGGGTTGCAGAAAAATACATTCAAACTCTCTCTTTAACTTGCTTTTCAACTGTGAAAATTTGTTTGGAAGCCACTATTATTGTTCTACTACCTATTAGCTAACTTGTTGATGGTTTACTTGCTGATTTTTGTGGTTGAAATTTGTTGTTGTAGCAAATATTTGCTAGAGCCACTTGGTTGTAACTATAATTCTCTTAAAACACTATCTAAAAACCCTTTTTTACCATCAAATTTTGTGATAAAATAGTGAAAAATTATCTACTTGTTTAGTGCTTCATTGTCCAATAATTCTTTCATACTTCGGATGGTTATTTATGTCGTTAACAATAGTTATATTTGTTGATATATATATATATATATATATATATATATATATATATATATATATATATATATATATATATATATATATATATATATATATATATATATACTGCTGCAATTTAGGACAGCAAGCTTCACTTGCTTGTCCCTATGATATTTCGGCTCGTATCTCGATTATTTGTCTTGTCTCGGGCAAGTGTAACACTCTAGTGCAGGTACCCAAGTCTTTGGAAACTATCCTCCATCCGCAAGACTCACTTTAAAACCATACTCCACTTCTTATTTTGACCTATAGGGACATCACCTTCCATTACTCCACTTCCCATCTCATTCCCCCCTAGGGTCACCCAAGATTCTCCCCTTGCGTAGGATTTTTCTTTCACTAAAGCGAGAGGGAATACCTATATAAGGTGATTTTTCACAACCTACAATCCGTTCAACAACATTTTGGCATCATTGTCAGGAAAGATTTTGAATCCTCTTTTGTGCCCTAACGACACTTTGGCAAGCTTTGATCCCAAAGCCTTCACCCCTAGCTTGCATGGTGACTCCATTGAGGGAAGATACCCTCTCCATTTTTTATGAACACTAAGTTCATATGGCGACTCCATTGAAGCGACAACTCAGATAATGGAACCATGGCATCGCAGGATTTACCATGGGCATTCCATAAGGTATACCCCTTTATCATGCTCAAAATATCCATGGATATCCAAATTATTTCTCTACAAAGTGGAGGGAAAGTTTCCCCAAATTCAGTGGTGACCCAACTCTATTATATTAGGTATGCTTCAAGTATAAATGTATTGCATGAAGATGTACTAATGAAAATTTATGTATCTTCTATGGAATCAAGTGAAAGGAATTGGCTTGCACAGTCATGTGATCCGAAAAGTATATGATCTTCTACGAAACTTGTTGAAGATTCTCTCAGGTATTGGGGCCTAGCTACTCAGGATTTGCAAGCTACTTTCCAAGAGCTCAAAGATGCCCTTTACAGAGAAGGTTTTCCAGTGCTTGGCAAGATGAAAGTTCAAGAATGTGAAATTCACCCACCACCTACAAAAGAAGCACCTGAAGAAAACATCCATGGAGAAAGTTCTCATGAATATCTCAATGATGAAGACCCAGATGAGGCATCGTAGCCCATTCTCCTGCTTGGTGAAGATGAGGTTGTTCAGCCCCATTTTTCTCCTGCACACAAAGATGAAAAATATATTAGTCCAAAAGAGGTAGATGTTTTCATGGGGAACCTCTCAGACATTGTTTACCAACACCTTGATGATTTCATACAAGTTGGGAGACGTAGGTGGGATGTGAGTTGCTTCATTTTTTAAGGGTGGCTCTCATGCAAAAGGATTTGAAGTTTCACCTTCAGAGAGTTGGTCTTCATGTGTATATGATTTAGATTATTGGCATCCCAGTGATGATATGGTCACAGATTTATTTCATCCATTTGAGGATGACTTTTCACCATATACTCACGATGACTTGCAGTCACCTCTTGAGAGTTATGATTCATGTCCTTTTAAGGATGCGGGATTTTCCTATGAAGATCTCCAACCACCTTCATACTCATATTTTGATGGGCACCTAGTCATCAACAGCTCAGAGTTGTCAAAAACTCGCATTACAGAATGGAAGTATTTTCAATTTTTGGTTTCTTGCAGGGATTTGCAAAAGAACAAGCAATGATTTTATGTCTTTGGAAATGAGGTTGTCCCTTACCTCTTATCTTCCTCTTTAATAAACAATGTAGTTTTCTTCCGATCTCTCATTTCCTCAGGAAGCAGTGATGTGCTAAGTGAAGATGAAGACGAATCTTCGTCTATGCATGGTATCCCTCTTCAAAGATGAATTAATCGGGCTTGTGGCTACTCTTTCAAGCAGGATTTTTGGGATGATCAGGATTTTGGTTTCTTTTCTCAGCGAGATTTCCTCCCTCCCACCCATCTCCATTAGTTTCATTTCATGATTAATTATATGTCTATTTATGCCCATGATTATTATGTGCTTGACTTATATTTTTTGTATTACATAATTAAGCACAAGGGGAGATACGTGGATGAGATGATCAGTTGGTTGCACTGGTTGTACGGCTTCACCTGACATCCACAACATTTGATCACCATGGGCCTCAGGCCCCAGGTAAGTAGGTAAGTCATCTTGCTTTATTGCATTTGCATCTTGATTGCTCGTGATATTTTGGTTGCATTTCATTTCTGATTTTCATTTTGTTCTACTTGCATTGTTGATTTACATATTTTTCTTTGATCATATTATATCAAAAAAAATGAAATTTTCTTTTCTAGATTAGTTGTCAATTTTGAAGTTTTGGATTTTGATTATATGAGAAAGGAGTGACTGAGTCGCCCTATATTTTATAGTTTGTTGTTTCAGTGTAGGCACAGGTCTAACCAGACGATGCTAAGGTTCTCATGCACTCTGCAGCGAGCACATGTCCTCGAGTAGGAGCTAGATGTTATCCCCCATTTTTAGGGATAACTAAGGAGATAGTGTCTTGAGACCCTTAGGTTGCAGACATGGAATGTCGAGGGATAGATTGAGTCGTGATTCATAGTTACATAGATGGAGACCCACTTCACCATCACACTTTACAGTTCTTCATGATGGCTTTCACCACATCAACCTGTTTCCGGAAGACAATGGGTCTTTCTCCATGAGGTACAAGCCAAGTATTGTGGTAAGTCTCACTTTAATACTTGAGTCATTTGAGTATGTTTTATTTAAAAATGATTTTGATTATAGAACGTTTGCTTGGAAATTATGCTCTTTTCCTTGTTTTTCCTTGGTTGTTGACATTGTTCCCTAGTAAGTGGTCACCCTTGGGGAAAGGTTTGCTACTGGGTGGTCTCATTGATAAGTCATCGTAACATTCCTGATCATACTTATCATTTTTCACACTTCATCATTTTCGTCTCCTTATCTTTTTGGATTTTCCATTGTACTAACCCAAGAAGGGATTGTACCTCATTTCATGGGAAGAAGGGGTTGAAGGCCCATGGGGAATGTAGCTGGAAAAATGTAAAAGAAAAAATTAACCTTCTAGATGCTCGTCCAAAGAGGTCTTGAGAACAATGAAATGTTTCTCTTAAAATAATTGAAGACCTACAAAAGCAATTTCATGATATACAGATGTCCCTCTTGGTGAGGTGTGTACACACATGCGGTGTACCTTTCTTTCCATGCATATGGCACTCTCTGTACCTCTAGCTTCAAGTGACATTGTGGTACTCCTTTCAAGTTTTAAGTTACCCAATTGTTCTGGACTTTAATTAATTAATGACGAATAAATGGGTTTGGAAAAAGGTTGCATTGAAAACGAAGGTGCAACACACCCTCTACAAAGGCACCCATAAATGAGACAATACGAACCCTTGTATGTCATGAACCCTATGCCCAAAAGTTTCACCCCCATCTGCCTCATCTTCTTTGCATGACTTAGAGAGGTTCCACCTAGGATACACTCCTTAACTTGAGGAATAACTCACCCAATAGGTCACCATGACAACCCTCCCGTACCTAAACTTGGCAAGTTGCATAGGGTCTTTGAGCACTTGTTTGATTTGAAAAGGTAGTTTTGATGCACATGTTTAGGTGGCTCTTGTAATAAATGTGATTTTACTTGGCATGATACATTTGAATTGAGACCCTTGGAGGGCCCATTCATTTGTATTTATAGGACCATGCTTGGTGGACGTTTTGGAGGAACAAGTCTAACTTGGGCCTCCATTGGGGCAGGAAGCCCACAGGTTGGATGCCATGACCCACACCCTGGGAGAAACTAGATGGTGATTTTTTCCTTTGGAGGCATGAGGAGACACCTTGAAGGATGAAACCTAGCCCCCCTTTGCCCAATGTTTGACCTTGGAAGGTCAAAATGTCTTTCTCTAGGACTTGACGCCATGATTTGGGGATAGAGTTTGATGATGGTGGTGATTTGTTTATGGATAATTGGCATGCTTGATGGAGAGAAGACCCTAGTGCATTAAGGGATGGCCTTTGGAGGCCCAACGAATTATTCTCCAAGCTCAAGGATTTGCTAAAAGTGCCAAACATCACCCAATTAGGGCACGATGTCATGTTTCTAGGGTTTCTTAAGTGTAAAAATCATTTTTATTTTGTAAAGTGGAAAAACTAAGGGGGTCAGCCCCCTTGATTTGTGGTTTTCCCTAAGATTATGTGGACAAACATATTATTGAGGTCTTGTAGAAATAAAGACCATTTCATTTCATTTTTATCATAACTCTCTCATGTGAGAGGAGCTACTTGGATGAAATTTTTGCCCCTCTTGGGAAAACTTCATATCTCTCTCTCTTATGATATAGTTTATACTTTTCTTGTGGAGCTAATTGGTGTGCTATCTCTTGGAGGCTATTCTCTTGCTATGGTGATGAAATTTTCTTGGGAATTAAGGGTTTTTCTTGCATGCTTCTTGGAATTGGTAAGAAAAAACTACATATTGGTAGTTATTCTTGCTTGTTTCATGATTGTTCTTGGCTGGATCCTTGGAGGAATATAAGGGCATATTCCCTCCACCAAGTTTTATCATTATTTTTTATTGAATAAGACATTGCAAAGGTTGCTAGGAGGAGTAAAAGGGCTTACACCCTCCTAGATTTACCTTGTTAGGGATACTTGCTCTAGGGAGTAAAAGGGCTTACACCCCTAGAGAAGTGTTAGACCTAACCTAATACAAGAAGACTCCATAACCCATTTGGCAAGGCACTAATCTAATTTTGCATTTGGAGAAATAAATTGCTTTCATTGATACATGTGATTTTGAGAGATATCAAATTTGTTTAAGTTGGAATATTTTCTTAGTGTCTTAAGCATGCTCAAGCCAGTATGGCGTCTTGATTGGCCTAGTAGTTCTATGGCTATAATCAATTAAAATCTACATCCATTAGGGTTGCAGAAAAACACATTCAAACTCTCTCTTATAACTTGCTTTTCAACCGTGAAAATTGTCTTGGAAGCCACTACTATTGTTCTATTGCCTATTAGCTAACTTGTTGACGGTTTACTTGTTGATTTTTATGGTTGACATTTGTTGTTGTAGAAAATATTTTCTACAGCCACTTGGTTGTTACTATAATTCTCTTAAAACACAATTTAACAGCCCTCTTTTACCATCAAAGTTTGTGCTAAAATACTGGAACATTATCTATTTGTTTAGTGCTTCATTGTCCAATAATTCTTTCGTACTTTAGATGATTATTTCTGCAGCTAACAATAGTTATCTTTGTTGGTATATATTTTTGTTTACTACTGCAATTTATGATAGAAATATTCTCTTGCTTTTGCCTTTGATATTTAGGCTTGTATCTCGATTATTTGTCTTGTCTCGGGCAGGTGTAACACTCTGGTGCAGTTACCCAAGTCTATGGCAACCATCCTCCATATGCAAGACTAGATTTCAAGCCATCCTCCACTTCTTATTTTGACCTATAAGGGCATCACCTTCCATTACTCCACTTTCCATCTCATTCCCTCCTAAGTTCACCGAGGATTTCACCCTTGTGTAGGATTTCTCCTTCACTAAACCAAGGGAAGTACCTATCTAAGGTGACAGTGGGTAGGTATTCCCATAGTTGTCTCACCTTTGTAGATTGGGTTGAGATTTTCCCAACCTACAATATGTGTGATAACAGTGTCACACAACTAAAATTTAATGCCTCACTCAGGGTTATGTGTCTCTTCTACTTGCATTCGATCTTTATTACTTCTCATTTTCATTATAAACCCTTTGTAATCAGTTTTCCTTGTGCATGTGGGATATATCATTTTGGCCTTCCCAATGCATTTTATCACTTCCAGTGGTATGATATGCTTCTTGGTATTAGTTCCACAATTCTACTCCTCCTTTACTCAATTCATTGTTGCTAAGACTGACACACTCCTTTTCTTTCTCTACACACTTATATTCTTGTTATTGGTTCTGTTACCTCCTCGATATTATTTCTCTTCAACATGGTTGTCTCATTCATCTAATTGTGATCGCTCTGACACAGAGCTCTTCACTTCATCAATCTTGTTCCTCTATTTGGGGAACACCTCGTTCATCTTCCAATATCCTTCTCTGAATACATTTGGGTTGACTGCACAGTAAACTCTTGGAGCCCTTGCAGAATCTCAATAGCGCTACATATGCTCATCATCACACTAGGGAAATCTCTACTTCCTCTGTCTAGTTCGACTTCCTTGGTCTGCTTCTTTAACCTCAATGACAATTTAATACACAAAATATCATCAATTTGCAAAGACATTCATAGTCTTCACCCTATCATTGACAACAGTCAGTCTCCCCTTGCCTGTGACATCAATGACATCCATGATTGTCACAATCATGTCTACCTTTGACATCAATGACAACAAAATTTCTAATAATCTCCCCCTTTGGAATTGATGGAAACACTTAGTGATTTTGGTAATATCCATGATGGAAACACTTAGTCATTTTGGTACTCCTTTTAGTCCTAACAGTGTTGCTTCTCATCTAAGTTGATTGCTTCCTACAAGTATTTATTTCTACAAATCTCCCCTTTTCTCTGTACTCTCCCCCTTTGACATCAATGGCAAAGGGATAATATCTTTGTTACATTGTACTATTCATTTTCTTCTCTGCAACCAACAACCTTCTCTTTTTCTGCAGCTCCCTCTAAGCTTGAGCTTCTCCATCAAATATTTATTCTTTATCTGCAGGCTCCTTTTGGTAACATCATCTTCATCGAAGTCACTTCATATAATCAACTCCAATGGAAAACTCATAAAGTCTTATATCAACGTATTCAGGTATCATCATTACATCTTTGTTTCTCATTTGTCCTTTTCTTTCGATTAATTGGAATACATAACCAAAAGAGTCATGGATTTACTTTTTGCATTCAATTCTTTATATTTTGGATCTTGACTTACATTCTTTTTTTTTTCCCTTCTACAACTTATCACATATTCATGTGCTTTGATTCTTCAAGTTGTTATATACCTTCATAGCTTCTAAGGGATCTTCCAACTTCTAATTTTTATGATGCTAATCCATTTATGCAAGCAACTTTAGCATTCCTTCATTATATAATAATGTTTCAAATATTGTCACATGTACTACAAAGATGCCATAATGTTGTACATCAATCTACAATGTATCTTCTGAAAATTATCAGCTATAGGACCCTTCAAAATTCTTGTATAAAAGGACATTAAAGGGTGTTTATATTTTCACCAGTTTGTTGGTCAAACCATTCACATATAGTTATTGTACCATCTATTGTCATGAAGACTCCATCAACTTCCAAAACTATTGTCTTAAACTTCCTTTATCATTACCACAAAAGTTGCTAGTCAATGTGCTTGCTCAGCATCTTTGTGGTTTGCTAGCCTACAATTCCTGTATGGTCATTATGGTTGTCATCAACTCCAATTGTGTTTTCCATCATTCATATTTCAACAAGATGCCATCAATTTCAACTTGTGCTCTCTTCATTGCTCAACCATTGTATTATATGTCATGACGACATCATACTTGTGAATGACAAGCATTTTATCTTCTTTCTAGTAGTTTATTTCTAGCACCCTTGCAAAAACTTAGTCCAAAATTTTGGATAAAAATACTTCCCATAATCTGCTTGCAATGGCGATATGGTTAAATGTGTGGAAGACTTTGCTCTAATATCCTCCTCTTTGAGTGATTCAACTTCATACTTCATTATTGCCTTTGCATAGGCTTGTGTCTTGGGAGCCTTCTTATTTTACTCTACCTTGGCATATGCCACTTTATTATAACTGAAACAAATTATGAAACTCGCTTTGTCATACCTTCATGGATTATTCTTAAGCTTGTTGGCTTCTTTAGTTGGTTGATTAGCTTTGGATGCTTGAAGGCTCTCTTTTTCATCTACTTTTGTGATTGCTTAAACTAGTTGCAATCATTGTCTTCTTTCTTTTATCAACATTCTTCTCCCATCATTCAATACTAGATCATTTTCCTTCACAGCAACTTCAGTGTCAACTTCATGGTCTTCTCCTACATGTCCCATCATTTTCAAAAGTGTCTCCATATATTTAGTAATATCAACTTCTTTTGCCTCACTTATTAAGTTATCCTCATATTTATCTTCAAGATGTTGATTTTCTTCCTTGGTCTAATCGGAATTAAGAGAAACAACCTCATCTTTGCATGAAATCATTTGTCTGGTCGTACCTTTAAAAAACTTTGGTCCACTAGTTATGTGACTTGAGCATTCATTTTGTGTTAGGAGTGCAGTCTGCACCAGCATGGTTGTATTTTATTATTTTTGTTGTTTCTTCTTCCAAACTTTTGTAGTATTTTTCTTTTGTTTGGTGATGCCATTCTCTTCTTTGTTTTGTGCACACCAAGCTAGTTCATATTCTTCCTTATTTTATTTTTCTTGTTTTACCTTCCATACCTTTTTGTATCCTTGTCTAGAATATTTTCCCATGTTGCTTCTACAATCTCGTGCTATGTGTCCATAGTTATTGCATTTGTAACATTCAACTTTCTAATGTAGGGGAGAAAATGGATTGTAGTTTCTATCAATAGGCCCATGAAAACCTCTAGTCTTGATATCCTTGTAATTCTTGTAAGATAATTTACTCCTATTTCTCATATAATTGCTTCTTCCATAATCTTTGAAATCTACTACCTTGTGGCCAAATTTTTTGCAAGAAAAACAGTTTGATACCTAGTTATGAAGGGTCTTCTTGATGGAGCAGTTCTTCTCAACTCATTCTTATCTTTCTTGACTGAAAAATTAGTCTTTTGTTGGTCATGATTTCCTTCCTTGTGGTTTTCTTTACTGTGATTGGAGGTTTTAAGAACATCTGCATAACTTTCATAATTCTCTTCGATTTTATTTTCTAATGACTCAGATCTTGCATCCTTTTAAAGGGTCTTCTGATTGTAGTCATAACCAAGACCTGTCTTGATAGATGGTAACCTTTGACAGCTGAGGATATTATCTATAATTGCAGTACTCTTTTCAAATTTTGACTTTGTATTTAGTTGGGTAATTATCTCTTCTAGTTCTTTTCTTATAGAGGTATTTTATGTTTCAAGTTTCTCACAATGTTGATCATTTTCTTTCAGTTGTTTTTCTGTTAATTAATTTATTACTTCTGCTTCTTCAATTTGAGCTTTAAAGATTTTTTCTTTTTCCTCAAGGATTTGTGACATTTTCTCCTTTAGTAACATATTCTATATTATGAGCTTTGTGATTTCATTTTGATCACAAGTAACTTCTCCTTTAGGATCAGCTTTCTCAACTTCATATTTCCGCAATTCCTTTTTCAGCTTTCTTTTCTTTTCCTTGAGTCTGCCTATTTCTTCTAATGCATAAATGAGTTATGCTTCAAGATCCTCTTCCACTTCAATCTCGGGATTGCCTTCTTCTCTTAAATATGTGATTCATTTTTATGATTCATCGGATTGTGATTTTAGGGCCATGAAGAGAATATCTTATGTTTCATTGTCACTATCATCAGAACAATTATTGTCCTCATTGATATGTAGATTTTTATTTTGTCTATGGGAGGACTTTTCTCTCTTCTCAGTCTCATCATTCTTGTAATTTTTGAATATGGAATCATCCTTTTCATTTTTCTTTCCAATTTTTAAATAAGGACATTTAGTTGCAATGTGTCCTACTTCTACACAATTAAAACATTTAAAAAGAGGCTTACCTTTGTTTTTGTTTGATCCTTTCTTGGGCTTCCTAGCAAAGTTGGCTTCTTCAGCATCTGATTCATTGTCTAAGATATCACTTGTTTTGTATTCTTTTGTCCTTGTGCATTTTGACATTTCTAAGGTTGCTTGCTTTGCTTTAAGATCTTGTAGTTTGTCCCAAATCTCTTTAGTTGATGTACATTGTCTCACTTTGGATTTTTCTAAACCCAATAAGCCACTCAAAATGGATTTCATGACCATTGTATTGTTCTCACTTGCCTCCTTTGTAGTTGCATCTGTTGGCGGAATTTTAGATGGTGAGTAACCAATGACAACTGATTGCTAGGCATCATACCCCAATGCCTGCAAATATTTCTTCATTCTTATGCTCCAGAATAAATAGTTTGCTCCATCAAATAAGGGAGTTGTGTTGATGTAGAATCCATCCTGACAGTCCATGTGAGCTAGAGATATACCTTCCAGTGATCAAACTTTTTTGAAGGAACCCACTTTGATACCAATTGTTCGCACACTTACATATATTGAGAGGGGGGGTGAATCAGTATAAGACTACTTTTTCTTTTCTTACATTTTTTTCTTACAATATTTATCAATATGTTATTTTACCAACTGATAAATATACAACCATACCATTCATGATAAATATACAACCATGCAATTCATAGTACATAGAGATTTAACGTGGAAATCCAAATGGGAGAAAGAAAATGAAACTTGATCAGAATGTGCTTTGTCTTGGAGTGCATCACTGAATTCTTTGAGATATTGATGGAATTTGTGTTATCACAATATATCGGAATGGGCTCATCATACTCAACCTGTATATCTGTCAATGTTTGTTTCATCCATAAAACCTATGTACAACATGTTGTTGCTACAATATAGTATGCTTCGACTGTAGACAATGTTATTGATGATTGTTTCTTGCTTAGCCAAGATACCAAACACTCACCCAAATAGAACGTTGCTCCACTTGTACTTCTTCGGTCATCAATGCAACCTGCCCAATCAACATATGTGTAGGCAATAAGTGATGAATCATTTCCTTTTGGATACCATAATCCAAACTCTTTTGTACCCTTGAGATGTCTAAATATCATGTTTACTGCTAGAACATGTGATTCCTTTGGTGTTGCTCGAAATCATGCCACCTATCCAATTGTATGCATTACATCTGGTCTAGATGTTGTCACATAAAGTAAGCTTCCAATCATTGACCTGTACTTCCTCTAATCTGTAGCTTTTGAATCGTCATATTTACTTAACTTGCTACTTGTTTTCATAGAAGTACTAACTGGTTTTCAATCTTCCATTCCAAACCTCTTTAGCATTTCTCTGATACACTTGGTTTGAGAGATAAAAATGCCTTGGTTGCTTTGACATATCTAAAGACCCAAAAAGAAGGATAATTCTCCAAGTAATGACATTTCGAACTCATTCTACATATCCTTTGAAAAATGTTGGCTCATCGTGTCATCATCAGTTCCAAAGATAATATCATCAACATAAAATTCAATTAACAAAATTCTATCTCGATTTACCTTGATGTAAGGGTTATTGTCTGCATTCCCTTTCCTGAACCCTTGTTGTTGTAAGTATCTATCCAGTTTGGAATACCATGCTCTAGGGGCATGTTTGAGACCATACAACACCTTCTTCAACCTGCAAACATAATTTTCATTCTATGACAATTGAAATCCTTATGGTTGCTCAATGTAGACTTCTTCTTCTAGATCCCCATTTAGGAAGGTTGATTTCATGTCCATATGATACACTTTAATATTCTTAGAGCACGCACACGCGAGGATCAATCTGATTGCTTCCATTCTGGCAACCGAGGCAAACATCTCTTCAAATTCTATACCTTCAACCTGAGCGTATCATTTACATACCAATCTAGCTTTGTTCCTCGTAACGCGTCCATCTTCATTCAATTTGTTTCTGAAGACCCACTTTGTATCGATCACATTCTTGTACCTTGTCCTTGGAACTAGTTCCAAAGTTCCATTCTTCTCTATCTGATCTAACTCTTCATCCATGGTTTTTATCCAGAATTCATCCTTGTTGGCTTCTTCAAAATTATTTGGCTCAATTGTAGATAAGAGTGCTAGGTGCAGTTGTTATGGTGAATGAATTCTTCTTCTAGTCTATGTTGATGTTTTGGTAGTTGCGGAAGGTATTAACCTCCACATGTAACCTATGACTTAGAATACAATATTCTGGAAGCAAGTGAACCATTACACGGATGTGTGGAAACCCTAAAAAACAAGTTGGACTAGCATAATAAATAATATTAGAATATTATATTCCAGAAATACAAGTCGACTCCACGGGAAAAAGATAAAGAAAAAATATAATTTCCAGAAAGTTGGGTTGGCCCAGCCAGTAAAGTCACTGGACATATTAATATAAATAGAGGAAGTTTTAGCTCATTTGTACACCCAGTTAGTGTGCAAGTCTTGTGGAGAGTTGCAGTTGCAACTGTAGCTGCAAGGAGGAATAAGGGTGCATGGTAATCTTTTGGTCTTGGTCTCTCTCTTGGTGATATTCTTGCTAAGTATGGTGCAAGTTTGAGAGAGAGAGTAGTGCAGTTGCAGTTGTTGCAGTTGTGTATGGTACTTATTTTGTGAATATGGGGACTCTCTCTCTCTTGTGCACTACCCTCGGAGAAGGAGTGCTCTACTTGTATTGAGTTGTTGTTGTAGTTAGAAACTAGGGTTTATCTGTTGGTTCTAGAGTAGGCTTGCCAGAATTATTCAAATTAAAGGTTAGTGTGCTCGGGGGTGGCATATGTGAATTCCTATGGTTGGGTGACAATGATGTACCATTGTCTATGGTTAAACGAGCATACCAAAATTTAAACATGGTATCAGAGTTGATTTCCTTCGTAACAGTATAACCGCAGGAAGTAAGATCCTCAGTTTCCCCCATTTCCAATATCACAGAGCACTTACTGAACTCACTAAGAAGGTCACCTAAGTAGGGCACATCTCTTTCTCGAATCAGATTTGCAAAATTTTGAAGATGACATATTAGGGTTTCCTCATAAAAACCCTAGGTTTGCAGTGCCAGTTCCTTCGTACCAGTTGCAACATCAGTTGTAGTGCTAGTTGCAGTGCCAGTTGCAACACCAGTTGCAGTACTAGTTGCAGCACTAGTTGCAGTGCCAGTTACAACACCAGTTCCAGTGCTAGTTGCAACACCAGTTGTAGTACCAGTTACAGCACCAGTTGCAGTACTAGTTACAACACCAGTTGCAGTTCCATATGCAATGCCAGTTGCAGTGCCAATTGCAACACCAGTTGCAATACCAGTTGCAACACCAGTTGCAGTACCAGTTGCAGTAAATTTTTTTGAAGCATTGGGCATAATCTTGGTTTTTTTAGTGTGCCTTACCCTAGCGCATCTCCAATTACCTTTAGATTGCAAGTTGGAGCACCTTGAATTTTTAGGGTTCGTCATTGTTTGTCGTTGCTATCGAATGCTACCATTGTCTGCCACTGCTTTTCGCTACTATCGGAGGTATGTACTTAGATATGTTTAAATTGTATCATTATTTTGAGTGTGAATGTAGGAGAAGGGATCTCTATTCCAAGCAACAATCGTAGATCCAGAGGGATCTCAGATCCAACACATTCAAAGGAACAATGCACTCCATGTTTGATTGTTTTCATATGCCTCTATTTGTTATGGAATTATTGTGACCTTATGAACATCTAGTTGTGTTTTTATCTATTGAAGTTATGATTATCATACTAACCTTTGTTCAAAGTTAAAGTTAGAAAGTAACTTTAGTCAAAGTATTAGATTGATTAAGGTTGAGACTTTAGAGTTTATTTGCATTATATTCTCTAACACGAATTTATGTCTAGAAAGCATATTGTCTAAGTACATGGGACAGGTTCAAGAGCATACTTGTCATATTGAGTGAAGGAGAATCGGAAGAAAATCAACAAAATTCATTCTTGAAGATAAGACTCCAGGTTCCAGGATTGATTAAATTAATAAGTTTCCAATCCGCACATATCAAGTTTGATAATTCTACATTACTAGTTGTGACAACAATCCTTGAAAGGTTCTATTACTGCTAAATAAAATGAATACTTGGAAGCATATGAGTACTATTGATATAAATGCTTGCAAGATGAACTAACATCTCCTCTAGGAGATATTTCTTGTTATTGTATTTTTATTTTGGTTATTGTTCGAGATAGATCACAAGCAATAGCTTTGAGAAGTAGTTATTGTGATTATTGTTCTCGTTCTTGTTTTTATTACTATAAGAGTATTATTATTGTCTATTGTTTTTCCCTTTGTTGTCCTTGTTCTAGGAAGGTCACAGGTGATAACTCTGAGGGAAGCTATAGTGATCATTGCAGCAAACCACATATTAGATGGTATTTAGTTTGAGACATGGAGCAGAGCATCCAAATAAGAAGTTGTATACACGATCGTATACATCCATGTACCAAAGAAGAAGAAGATGAAGAATTGTACTTTTGTGAGATACATAGTATCTCATATGGAGATTGATTGTAAGGAGAAGAAGACTCCAAAAATGATCGAACAAATCCCTCTATTGTAGTTGATCACTCTTCATATCATCAAGAAGAGTTAGTAGAGCCAGAAGGGCCTACCCAAAAACATTGTAGTAACCAAGAAGAGGCCAAAGTGGTTCCATGCAACTTTGCAGGATGCAGCATTTATGAGCCATATCATGAGGAGCAGATGGCTCCGAAGATTATACAAACTCAAAGGGAGTCAAGCTTAAGAGGGAGAATGGAGACTCGGAGACTTTCAGATTCAGATGGAAGAGAGAGACGTCTTTCGAAACTGACAGACATGTGCCATGGGTTGAGAAGGCTTCGAGGAGATATGATAACTTATGGGAAGATTCCCTTGCTTTAATAGACTTTTTTACAGTAACCGAGGAGGAATCCAGTCAGAAGGACTGGGATACATATATTTTCCTTGGTTCTGAAACCATAAGGGAAGTAAGTGGTGACTTCCAAGTTCATCTACAAGATCAAGCATGTTGCAGATAAATAGCCTAGAGATGTACAAAGCATGATTTGTGTCCAAAGGATTGTCCCAGCAAGAGGGAGAAGACTATGAAGAGACACTTGCTCCAGTATATTACTACCGATGAACATGCAACAGATATGTTGACCAAGCCTCTGTCAGGGACAAGCTTGGAGTGTTCCAAATGTTTTTTTCTCTAGTAGTGAGAAGTGATGTGTTCCCCAGTAGAGATAAGTGATCATGAGATCCCCAGTAGTGGGTGCTACCCTAGCACAGGTTGGTACTCCAACGCAAGCTATTATGTTCCCCCAGCACAAGTTGGTACTCCAACGCAGGCTGGTATGCTACCCCAACATAGGTTGGTACTCCAACGTAGGCTAGTATGCTACACCAGTGCAACTTGGTACTCCAATGCAAGCTAGTATGCTACCCCAGCGTAGGTCGGTACTCCAACACAGACTGGTATGCTACCCCATCGCAATTTGGTAGTCCAATGCAGGATGGTATGCTACCCCAGCGCAGGTTCATACTCCAACGAAGGTTGATTTGATACCCCAGTGCAGATTGGTATGCTACTCCAACGCAAGCTGGTACATTACCTCAGTGCAGGTTGGTATGTTACTCCAATGAAGGTTAGTACACTACTACAGTGAAAGTGCAAAACTTACTATGACATATAGATCTATGATTGAGAACATGACAATGAACAAGGTGTATAGAAGCACAAAATTAGTGACGATGGTCATCCCAAGAAGAATGCATTCCTCGTTAAGAGGGAGTGTTAAATTTTTGAGTCAGATTCTGTGTGAGTTGACGAGTTACTAATTATGTATGAACTAGATGTCGACATGTAGTGTCAGAAATGATTCTCAGTTAGAGTGTCGATCAATAGCATCGGAGGTTACTAGTTGAAGGGCCAACTAGTAGTGTTGGAGGTGTTTTCCAACTAGATGGTTAATCTGTGGCTATGATGGTGATACTTGTTATATGATATGTTTGATCATATGATATCCTATGTGGATATGGTGATGCTACCTGTAGACTGGTTTGCAAGACCATGTGAGTCTTTCCCATGCCATGTGAGATGGATGGATGTGTTTGAGACCACTACATGAAGAACATCTTAGTTAATACCTATCTAGCTAAGAGGGAGTGTTGATGTTTTGGTAGTTGCGGGAGATATTAACCTCCACATGTAACCTATGACTTAAAATAGAATATTCCTAAAGCAAGTGAACCATTAAACAGATGTATGGAAACCCTAGAAGACAAGTCAGCCTAGCAGAATAAATAATATTAGAATATTATATTCCATAAATACAAGTCGGCTCCACAGGAAAAAGATAAATAAAAAATATAATTACCAGAAAGTCGGGTTGGCCTAGCGAGAAAAGTCACTGGACAGATTAATATAAATAGAGGAATTGTTAGCTCATTTGTACACCCAGTTAGTGCGCAAGTCTTGTGGAGAGTTGTAGTTCCAGATGCAACTGCAGCTATAAGGAGGAATAAGGGTGCATGGTCATCTCTTGGTCTTGGTCTCTCTCTTGGTGATTTTCTTGGTGATATTCTTGCTAAGTATGGCACAAGTTTTAGAGAGAGAGTAGTGCAATTGTAGCTGTTGCAGTTGTGTATGGTACTTTTTATGTGAATATGGAGACTCTCTCTCTTGTGCGCTACCCTTGGAGAAGGAGCTCTCTACTTGTATTCAGTTGTTGTTGCAGTTAGCAACTAGGGTTTATCTATTGGTTCTAGAGTAGGCTTGTCGAAATTATTCAAAGTAAAGGTTAGTGTCCTCAGGGGTGGCATATGTGAATGTCTATGGTTGGGTGACAATGATGTGACATTGTTTATGGTTAAATGAGCATACCAAAATTTCAACAGTCTCAACTCCTGCATCTTTGTTCCCGATAATTTGATCTGATGGATGATTCTTATGTATTTTTCTGCAAGGTGTCCTTGTAGGTACTTGAAGATATTGTTGATCTTTCTCTTCTGATTCTAACTGCTCTTCTTCATCTTCCTCTTCTGCTACTTCTTCTTCCTTTGCTTATTCTTCGTGAACTTGTTCCATTGGATCATTTTATTCTTCCTTTATTCTTCGTCCACTTGTCTCATCAAACGTCACATCGATGCTTTCCACAATTTTGTTGAGCCTTAGATTGAAGAATGTGTATGCTTTCATTGTGCTCGAGTACCCAACAAGTATGCATTTGTCCACACATGAATTGAACTTTCCCATTCTTCCATCTTCTCTCTTAATGTAGCATTTGCTTCCAAAAAATCTGAAATGCTTCACATTCACTGATATTCCTTTACATAACTCGTAAGGAGTTTTTTCACTGTTGTTTCTGAGCATTCCTTTGTTTTGAATGTGAACTGTTGTATGCACTACCTGTGCCCAAAAGACATCTGTCAACTTGGAATCCATTAACATAGTTCGAGCCATTTCCTGTACTGTCATGTTCTTCCTTTAGACGACTTTGTTTGATTGTGGTGTCCTAGCAACATAGAATTGTCTTTTTATCCCATGCTTACTATAGAAGTCCATAAATTCCTTTGAAGTAAACTTTCCTCCATTATCCGATCTCAAACATTTGATTTTCAAATCTATTTCATTTTCAACCATCTCCTTGTACATTTTGAAGTTCTTGAATGCCTCTGACTTCTTCCTGAGAAAACAAACTGCACTCATTCTTGTATAATCATCAACCAATAGCATAAAATATTGCTCACCTTTCAACCCCTTTTTCTTAGTTGGTTCAACTAGATCGGTATGTGCAATTTTGAGAGGTTTTATTGTGGAGTATTCCTTTGACTTGAAATTGGCTTGGTTTGCTTTCTTTGTTGACATTGCTTGCATAAAGCATTGATTGGCTTCATGATCTGGGGCATTTCTCTGACTTCTTCCTTTTTTTTGAACTTGACAAGATTATCAAAATTTATGTGACCCATTCTTTTGTGCCATAACCAAACTTCATCTTCCTTTCCTAAACAACACCTTTCATTTCCAATTTCACTTTGTACATATATGTTGCTTGAAGTTCTCATAGTTGTCTCCACCACTCTGCCTAAATCTGTTTTTCTTATCTCGAACTTCTGTTAATCAAACACAAGTTTGTGACCTTGGTCACACATTTGACTTATTCTCGAAAGATTGTGTTTCATATCTTCCACTAGTAGAACATTCTCTACCTTGGTATCCTTATTTCTAATTATGAATGTGCCTCTTCCAATTATTCTGGATGAGTCATCATTTCCAAAGGAGATCAATCCATATATTTCCTTTCTCAAGGTTAGAAACATGTCCTTATCACCTGTCATGTGCTTTCAACAACCATTGTCAACATACCAACCATGTTTCTTGTGTTTAGCTTGTAAAACAAGTGTGCATTCTTCATTGTTGTATTGATTATGCTTTCTTATCCATATTCTTTAAGTTTCTTGTCTGTGAATTTTGTTATTATGTTGTGATTCTCTTGGAGGAATTGTCATTCTACAATATTTGGTCATGTGTCCAAAGTTGTTGCACTTGTAGCATTCCATATCAGTACCAAATGATTCACATATGTTGTAGCTTATGTTATGTGTTTCACCCTTCTTGAATAACCATTTCATGCATAACTTTCACGGTTGTCTTTGTTCTTGTTATTTTCTCTGCAATTTACAGCCTTATGTCCTAAATTGTTATATGAATAACATAAACCAAGGAAGATAGTTTGATAACTGGGAGTTGTAGATCTTCTAAAATGAGTTACTCTTATAAGGCCTTCTTGTTTCCGACTGTCACTGATTCTGAAATCTGAATCTTCTGGGTCAAGGAATGTCTCTATGATCTTCCTTGTGAAACTTCTTGTCTTCTTTCTTCTCAATAAATCCTCTAACTGTCTTTGCGTAGCTTCTTGGTTTTGTTTCTTGATCTGTTGTTTTCGAGCTTTATCCCTTTTTTGTTTGGTTGTATCAGAGTCCAGACTTGTCATGATTTGGCCTTTGACTACTAATAATCTCGTTCAAATCTTGGGAGTTGTTCTGCATGTTTTTCTTTTGAAGATCTTTCTCAATGTGACAATCTTTGCTTCCAAAATTCCAATGATCTTGTCTCTTTCTTCTACCTGTTCTCTAGGTGTTTCTTCAATTCTCTTGTCTTCCTCTACTTGGATTTTTAATTTACTAATCATATGCTCTAGTTATTCAGAGGCTGAATTCTGAACTCCCATTTTTTTCTTTTAGTTCTACCTGAAGTGACTTGTTCTTCTTCTTTTCTCGTTTTGTAACTTATATGGCACTCAACAATTCTTCTTTGTAGTCAACTTCTGCCTCTTCATATTCTTCTTCAGAACCTTCTTCATTGGAATCTTCTACTTCCATGAATAGAACCCTTTATGTATCACTATCACTAACTTTGTCTTCCTCTTACGAGGTGATGTCTTCTTTGGTGCAAAGGATTTTCTTGAAAAAAATATTTTTGGTTCTCTTGCCTTTGTATGTTTGTTTACTACTTGAATCATCTTCTTTATTCCTTTTCTTTTTCTTATGGGGACATTTATTAGCAAAATGACCAATACCATCACAATTAAAACAAATCAACGGAATCTTACCTCTATATTTGTCGGTTCCATTTTTCAGTCTTCTGACGAAGTTGGCTACTTCTTCATCGTCCTCTCAGATGTCATTGTTGCTACTATCTAAATTTTCCTTTTGCTTTGACTTCTTAGATGCTTTGAATGTTGCTTTCTTTGTAACCAGATTGCCTTGCTTTGTTCTCATCTCATAAGTTGTGAGTGTCCCATGCAACTCATACATGGTCGGTGTAACTACATCCTCTCTCTCTTCTAGTGCTAAAATCTTTGAATAAAATCTCATTGGTAGGGATCTCAATGCATTTTTGACAACGACCTATTCATTTACTTTGTCTCTCAATCCTTGGATATTGTTTAGTACTTCATTAACTCGTAGAAAGTAGGCAGTTATGTTTTCATCTTCATTCATTTTCAATTGTTCAAGTTTTTCTCTGTAGATTTGAAGTTTAGCTTCCTTGACTTTCTCATCTCCTTCATATACATTCTTCGGTTTGACCTAGATGTCCTTTGCGGAATCACAGTGCATAACTTTTGTGTATATTGATTTAGACAAACCATTCAGGAGTGCACTTTTGTCTCTTGAATTATTTTCTTCAAGTTTCTTTCCATCTTTATCTGTTGGAGGGATGGTTGGTGCTTTGTATACATCTACTACATATCGCCAAACATCAAATCCTAGTGCATGTATGTGTGTCTTCATTCTTCTGTTCGAGAAGGCATAATCTTCCCCGTCAAACTGTGGTATCCCAATCTTAGAGTAATCCATGATCTCTTTCCAGTGGTTAAACTGTCTCTTGAAGGACCTACTATGATACCAATTGTTGAATTACTGAGAGGGGGGGTGAATCAATAATAGAGATTTTTAATCATTTTTAACCACAGTATATAAGTGTTGTTAACTTTATGATTAATTTACCAATATCATTCAAGAAGTGCAGCATAAATAAACAATGAACAATGAGAAATCATACACATACACAATACAATAGTGTTTTTACATGGAAACCCAATGCGGGAGAAAACCACAGAATGTTTTTTCTTATATGTCTTTAAGAATTACATTCATTGGAAGCACCAAGTTCCTTTGTTCTCTGGTTGCAAGTAGAAGAAGGATCCAGCCCCTTATATTTTCAGGATACAACCTGAGGGAAGCTCCAACTCCCCAATTCTCTGGCTCCAACGAGAAGGAGTTTACAACCCCCTATGTTCTCCGGCTACAACCGGAAGGTGGCTACAACCACCTACCCTTGCCTAGTCCAACTACCCTGAAATATAAGTTTCAAATAATTGATGAAACCATTGTCACTATGAAATATGCCACTCTAAACCTATACCAATCTGTGCCAACAACCTGTAACCAACATGTGCCAATAACCTATAGTCAACCTATACCAATAACATGTAAACAACATGTACCAATATATACCAATAATCTCCTCAACAGATCAAATCTGATAACATAGATCTCATACTTAATATCACAAGAATATAACTCAAACCATGTGTTATTATGTCTCTCTATTCATGTKCCATACTTGTGCATACAATCATAATYGTGTGTAATAAACCCTCACATGAACTAGACATCAAACTCTCAYYGTTATGTAGCCTCAAACTATACCAACAATTTCAACAACACATCTTAACAAAAATCCCTCAACCATGTACCAAGAAATACAAGATATGCATCAACACTCAAACCAACAAGATATACCAATGATAAATACCAGGCATATCAGCATTGTATTTATGTAGATCTGTCTCATACAGTATGTGCCATACAACCTATTAGCTCTAGAAGTTGTTCCTAAACTGCTTTAGGAACAAGCCTAGCACACCTTAAATTAGAAATTATTTGGGTTCGGTTTTTCAGGGACTTTAGTGGATCAAGAAGAAGAAAACGAGAAAGAGAAAAGACAATAAGCTATAGTAAATCAGTGATGGACCGTTGGGCTATGGATTAAAGTAAACACCCTTCTCATTAAATGCAATCAATCTGCATATCAGATAAACGTTTTATATGATAATGGATAGAAGAAGAGAAAAATAACAAAAAGAAGAACATTCACAAGGCAGAGATACTCTCTGCATAAATGAATTCAAGGCACTTGAATGTAAACAATGACTAATAGGAAATACACATCATATCCTCATCTGCTCAAGAATCCATTAATCAAAGGCAACCACGATCCTCAAGGTATACGACTTATTCAAGTAAGAAGACAAATTAGAATGAAAATAGGAACACAATTTGATAACAAACATATTATGAACCTTCAATAACAGAAATGCTTACAGCCAAAACACCCCTCAGGCTTACAATGATAACAACTAAAAAATGTCTCCTACAACTTTCTCACAGCTCTTATAGGATCTTTCAAACTCTCTCTCAAACCTCTCGGGTCTAAGAGATCCCCTCTTCCCCCCTTTTGCATCTAGTTTATATGAAATTTATAGACCTTACATGAAAACTACTAGATCCCTAAAGCATGGATCTAATATTCTCAAAATAGAACTGAATATCTCCCCTTGGGGTCGAATTTGGACTTAGATACATCAATAAGATACAAAAAATCTAAGAAAATCAGTCCAATACCTAAAAACTAGGGTTTGTATTTCAAAGCATTAATTACATTCAAAGTAAACAAAATTTTTTGAGGATATTTAGCATAAATATCCTTGTTGAACATCCATATTCCACCTTGACCTGACATCTAATTACACCTTCACTGTTCCATTTCATCTTCAACACTTTTACAATGAAATTCTAAAAAATAGGGCTAAAAAAACACTCTATATATCCCAAACCATGACACATGTGTAACATCCAAGAGAGGTTTTTGTATATGAGTCTGTTATTGAGAAAAAACTCTTTCAATTTTTAAAATTACCTCTCCATATCCTCATAATATGTTTCCAAAGATGATGACTAAAATAGGAAAATTCTTGTATTTACAAATCTGAAAAATGAGTTGTAAAGACCTGCTTGTATCTCCCAAACCATGAAACTTGTGTAAAATATTAGGGAGGATTTTGTATATTAGGTTGTTCTTGAAAAACACCCCTCTTTTTTTCACAAATTCCTCTTCATCTCCTCATAAACTGAGTTTGAAATTGACTGAAAAAAACAATTATTTCCAAAAAATCCCCTTTTTCTGTTTTCTCCTTTTCCATACAAGATTGCTCCAAAACTCTTTGTTGAAGATAAAAAAAATGGTTTTTAATGTGTATTTTAGGGTTTAGAATGGTGTCAAAATCATTTTTCATCATTGTCTATCACAAAAACCCAAAACTATGTCATTTACTTGAAAAACAGGGCGCTGCATGAACTTCTTGTAACGCTATTTTTTGACCAGTTTGCATACTTAAAACCTTTTTCTCGCCTAGGTCAAAGCCAAAACCATTCTTAGATAAAACAAACACTTAATTACCTAATCTCAAAAAAGGTTTCCTTCAACTTTCATTGATTGCATTCAAAATTTAGGGTTTCATAGAAAATCAAACTGTCAAATCTGAATGTTTCCATGGGAGACAGTTTTAGTTGCTTCAGCTAATAAATCTAGACTATTTATTCTTTTTGCTTGGTGTGGGAACAAGTTTTCATTCTCCTTGGCTCATCGATATCACATATAAACACCAATTTTGAGCCCTTCTTGCTATGTTTACTTTGTTTCCTCTATTTTCATGCAGTAACCCTTCCTTTGAAGTTGTTCATTTAAAATCTGTGATTAACTCCTTTTTTACCATGTTCACATAACCTTGTCAAATCCTTTCAACTAATTTAGAGGATTTTCCATTGAAGTTATAATAATAATCAAAAACCCTATCATATATAGAGATATTTATATACTTGGTCTGGTGGCAATTTCAAATACACTTGATGCCTGGTGAATTTGGGCTCGAGAATGCTTGAGACAGAAAGAGAGCTAACACAACCAACAACATCTCTAGGGAAAATCCTAAATCTCCCATAACCATATCTCATGTAGACAACAATATCCAACTACACATAAGAATATGACATACCTTTTTGAACTTGTAGATAGATCTGTTGTACCTAATGACTGTCGAACTTCCTAGAGACTCTGCTCACCCTATGCAACCTGGAACATACCTCAACCTTCACTTCTGGTAGTGCATCGCGTGACACATGTGAGATGTCCAGTAGGGCCTCGCGTGACAGGCACTACTCAACATGCAGAGGTGCCTCGCAGGACGTCTACTAGTTGACTTGCGAGGATGACCCTAACTAGGGTTTTTCACAATTTCTTCTCACTCCACTACAACCACGAAACTTTGTCGTCACTCTTCCTTCTCTTCTTTAGACTTGCACAACTATAGATGTATCAATGATTACCTCCAATAAACCTTTCACAATGATAGATATTCAATGTACTCAATAGGTGCTAATAAGAGACCCTTGCTCTCTTATTTATACTCTCAAAGTAGCTTCCTCTAGGGGTTATCTTCTAACTGTTTTACCCAACTTCCTTCTTTTAGGGATAACCCACTTTTAACTACTTTTCCCACTTACAACCACTTTATCCACAAACAGTAAACTCACCACTTCTAGTTGCAACTAATTTATTTTTAATTATTTTCTTTTTGCAACAACTTAACTCATGATTAACTCCTAGTTACAACCACTTTGACCAGTAAACTTCTTCTAGGAGATTCTAGAATAAATTGACTTCTTTGAACTTCTAGGGCTTCTAGATAACTCATGAGGGTTCTCTAACGTTACTAAGCCATATCTCCTCAACCGTGAGGAACTACGTGACGTACCACATATCACTGGGAACAACACGACATGTACTATACATATAAAATAGTCTCACTTGCAAATTCATTGATCTTCATTACATTATTCCTCAACCAAACTTGGGTTCCTTAACCACCTTGTTGGGGCTACCAGACTTGCTTCAAGGGTTGACATCAATGAAAACCAACCCAATTAATCAACAAACAAAGCTCAAACCCACTGCCTGAGAAAGGGGTGATTTTGCAACTCGATTACCAACTCATGTAAAAAACACATTAATCCTAACATATCTCAATATCACCATGCATAAGATCTTTCAATATGCTTGTGAGCCCCATCACATCGTCATAAATTCCTATCAACTTCCAACTATGCAACGTCCTTTCAAAATTTTCCACCCAGATGCAAACTTATGTTATAAGGTTGGGGTTTTTCAAAAACGTTTTAACATGCGTAAACCCTTCAAATTAATAACCCTTTTCAAAATGTGTTAGGTTATGACTTGAAAAACCAGCATTTCTCCACTAGAACCATATACTTTGAAAAACTTTTTGATATTCTACCAAAAGAATTATTATGGACACAAACTTAAATAGCAATTTTTCCAATATACTTTGAGAAGAAAACCCCAAGTCAAAATCAAGTTTCTTGGAGACATGATTTGTGATTAAAAGAAATGAGCTCGTGCCTTACGAAATTTATATGAAATATGTGTCAAATCCATCATATAGGATGCCTTAGCCTTAACTTGATAATCTCCTAGTATGACCCTTTTCTATCTTACATAATATGGTAAACAATTAGGCAAAATGATGTAGATATCATTTATTAATGAACTTGCAATTTTTTGCTAGTTTTTTAGAAATCAAATGGGCCACATATAGGGTCAACACCTAGGCCCCCCTTTTAAGCTTCCACTGCCTTACTCCTCCTAAAGGTTCTAGGGATACTAACCCAATAAAATATGCATGCCCTCTATGACATGCAATCTCTTATTAAATAAGGAAATCAGTTGGATAGGTTTGAAATCAATTCACCCAGACTTAAATTAATTCGAATCAACACGTACCAATAATATATTAAATTTAAATATTTAATTAAATCAATAATTTAATAAATGACAAACTATGAATAAATCGGTTAAAATAGTTAATCGCATTAGATATAAATCAATCAATCAATTTTATAATAACATTAACTATAATTAAATCAAATATACTAAAACATTACACATCCATGACAAATAACAATAGTATTAAAAAACTTTAATACATTGTAATATTACTACCGTGCATGTGCAAGGTATGTAGGCATAGCTCATGCATGTACTAATGACAATAACTGTCACATCTAATGCATAATTCCTATATGCTCACAACCAAGTCGATAGTGCAATAAACCTCATAATGAATTAATCAATCATTTACACTAACATAATAGTAGAATTTCATCATTCACAACTATTTAAAATGAATGAAACATTTACCTAGATCATCCTAAATAAGTTAAGCATTTACTACCAAAGAATAGGGAATAAGTCATGCATTACAGTTACATGATTAAAACCCAACAATCCTCTCAACTACTTCAAACACCCTTCCTCCCTAACCTACCTCCATCTCAAGATCTTATCCTTCCTTTGCTAGACTATATTGGAGCGTCAACTATATTGACCTAAATTCAGATAGAACTCATAAGTAGAAGTGTCAACTACCTTTTCCAAGTTTCTCCAGTAGGCAACGGGTAGCCGCCATCACACATCTAGAGGGGTGTGACTTAACACAACCCTTCCATGACTCTAGGATAAACGATGAGAAATGCCTCCACCCCACTTTATAGAACTAGGGTCAACACCCTATCATGTACCATATTGAGGTGTTGTGTTCTGCAAGCTTTGTCATCGAATATCCAGTTTCAAGCAGTCATGCCACCTAAAAAACCTGCACTGCCCAATATTATATCAATGCATTTGAACCAATATAAAATAACATAAGGATGATTCATATCAGACCATTTCTCATTTGATGTCCATGACATCATCCACTTAATATCACACTTTTATGGCTATCACATAGCCTATCCAACCTGTGGGTTAGTTTACCACACGAGCTCATGCATAACCATGTACTATTTACATGTGATTGCATTTAAAACATATCATTAAACCTGGTATCCATGTACCAAGATTCTCCAATTAATACTTGCATGCATGACCCAGATTGGATCATCATATAATTTGTCATCTATGTTGGTACTTTCTAGGTTGAAAACATTAGAGGAATCGACTTGCAGGGCCATTTTAGTAATATGTCCCAGTTTGGAAAATTGGGGTCTAGAACCTTTTAAATCCATTTTGAGGCATTAAACAACATTCCTATGTTTATCTACACAAAGAGACCTTTCCAACGATGAAAAATTTTCCTCAATCAGAGCTCATATGCGGAATTTATGCATCTCGCAAGTTGACCTACCTTGTTGACCACCATGGTAAGAGTGGATGTCACGTCATCCCCCATTACTCAAGCATGTGGGGCTAGCCACATGTGAATTTTCAAGAAGATTTTGGAAGGTACAAACCTTATCACTAATTGAGGGTTAAGGAAGTCAAAACCCTAACCCTAGATGACTATTGGGCTACGTTAAATATTGGGCCTCCAAGAAGAGAAGGGGTTCTATTCTTTTGTGTTGTACTTGTTCCATAGTTGAGTAGAGCATATAGGAGTGGTATTTTGGGATCATAACAGATGAGGTAGGCTATTTTGTAGTAGCCATTCAGGCCATAGTGTCAAAGGCAACTCCATAGTGAGTGCCCCTTTCTTTGAACTTGTTACTCATAACTGAAGAAAAGAGAGTAGAGCATAGGCCTCACCTTCTAGCTAGGTTTTCTCCTGTATTAGGTTTCCCACGATATATGTTGTGTTCATTTGTGTGGATGATGTGTATATTTTCTTGTTCTTCCATTTTTTTATTCAATTATTTTCATAAATCTAAGCAACAAGCTAGCAATAACTAATATGGGATCTAACGAAATAAATTGCATAATCTAATACAAGATCTATTGTCACAAAGTGTTCCAATGGAATATCCATGGTATTTTATAGATCAAATTAGTATTAGAGCAATTTTCTTTGGGTTATTTGTGGAAATTTGTCGGATCTAGGAAGTGGCTTGAAAAGAAAGTAGCAAAATCATATCCATCACGAATGAGTATGTTCACAACAACCCTTGAAATCCAGTAGAATAGAGATTTGCAAGGCTGGAAGAGCAAGTCATTGATATCTCTCACAATATGACCCTCCTTAAGCTCTAGAAAACAAGATCGGCCCATTCGGGGAGGTTGGAGGCACTAACTTGGAGATCAGATCAGAGGGGAAATCAGAAGATAATGAAGACCCATAAAAGGAGTCGAGGAAAGAGCCCAAGAAAGAGTAGCCAAGTTTCAGTTCCATTACCCCTTCATAGTCCTTATTTAAAATGGAAGAAAAAGTGGATATCAAGCCATACCAAGGTGAGATCAATGCAATAAAGTTGAATCATTGGTTGCAATAATTAAAGGTCTATTTCAGTGTCCACCATATAGAAGAAGAGTAGAAGATTTTGTCAAATTGAAATTAGAGGGTCTTGCATTAACTTGGTGGGAAAGCCACATAGAAACACTTAGGTTGGAAGGTGATCTACCAATAACTAAGTGGGGGGATTTCAAAATCCTCATTAACTCCCAGTTCTACCCCATTGGGTATGTAGAGGACCAATGGATCTGGTCCATTACTTCAGACAAAGGCAAGGGTAGAATGTGCAAGAGTACACCACCAAATTTAGGAAGATGGCCATCATGATGGGTATCTCTCCCAAGAACCCATATCTACTCCTTAAGTATTTGGGGGGTCTACACAGTCATTTGCAAAAAAAAATGATGTTCTTCAAGCCTGGGACAGTTGATGAGACATGTGTGCAAGCGCAATATCAGGAAAATACATCCCACAAGAAAGGACAATCAAATGGTTCCAAATAGAAAGAGCACCAAGACGCTTCCAATGAGGGGAAGAAGAAGTGGAAAGGGAGAGATAATAAGACGATAGCCACTGCACATGAGTGCAAGGATCCAAGCAACCATTGTAACCATTGCAATATTGATTGTCACACTGAAGAAAAGTGTCAGAAAGTACATCCAAAGCTAAACTCTAGGAAATGTAAGAAGGATGCCAAGAAGAAGAACCTTCTAGTGACGAATTCAAGCAATTCGTTAGGGAGCATCTAAGATGTGGATGAGAATATTTTTTGCATTTCAATGTAGAAAGAGGTAAATTTGAGTAGCCTTCGTCACAAGGAAGAGAAAGACATGATAAAAGTCCTCCATATCAAGATCTAGGTCAAGAAGACCAAGGTAGATGCTCTATTTGATTCTAGTTCACAGACCAATCTCATAACAGTCGATTTACTCAACAAGCTTGGGTTGGAGGTTCATGATCATCCTAGCCCATATCCATTGGGGTGGGTAAACAAGGATGTAGAGATCAAGGTTATGAAACAATGTAAGATCAAATTTGATGTAACTGCAAATTTATTGATGAAGTGGAGTTAGATGTAGTACCCCTACATGTATATGAGGGATTCAATCTTCATGAGGAGAGAAAACTAGTATCGCCTGTTCAAGGAATGGAAGTTTTTCATTATCAATGCACATAAAGGTGATCGAAGATCTCAATTGTAAGTGCCAACCAAGCCAAAAAGTTGATTAGTTCAACTAAGACGTGTGTTTTTCTTTTCTTACAAGAGAATTAGTTGAGTGATGAATCAGTAAGAGAAAAATCATCTATGGAGGGATGTACTAAAAAGAACCAAAAAAAATAAAAAAATTGTAGGAGTTGATACATACATGCAGAGGAGTGTTCTAGTAGCTTAAAGGGCTACAACCTAAGAGGGAAGTGGGGGAAGTGGAGCACAAGATACAATTGTTGCTTGACTCCATGTTACCAAATATCAGGATGTATAGAAAGTCTATTCTGGAAGTAGATGAAGCTAGTTGCACCAGCTATGCAATATACCAGATATATAAAATATGCAGAACAGAAATGAAATGCTAGAAATGACAGAATAACAGTAAAATATCTAGCATAATCTTCACAATACACAGAAATGATATACGAAATAGCAACAGAAATAGCACTTTGAATCAGATAGCAATGTTCACAAGCCTCTTCGAGGGGGCAACCTCCAGTCGAGCAGCGCTCTGTTACAATAATATGCAAGCTAGGGTTTTTCATACCCTCGACCCTTATTTATACTAAATATGTCTATTAAGAGAAGCATCTAGAGGAATATCCTTCTAGAAGTGGAAGCTTCTATTAGGTCTTCTTACATCTGCCTTATTCTATTTTATTGAAAGTTCTTATTAATATTGACCTTTATTACATCCGAATACATTGATCTACCTATGTGCGGGTTAGGACCTTAACAAGTCCGCCCCCTTAAAAACAGCCTTGTCCTCAAGGCTTGAGATGTGGAAACTACTGCAGAATGGTAGCTGGTT
>ML779712.1:549052-563448 GCA_009831015.1 Picea engelmannii | reverse complement strand
ACCAACAGGGGTTACAAGGGTGGCCAACAGACGTGCGCTTAAGAACCACTTGTATTTCCTGCGTGTATGAATCCCTCAACCGCGGGTTTATGCGCGTAACGACAGATCTCTGTGGCTTAAAGACGCTGGAATACGTCTCTACCATGGAAAAAAAATACCCACAATTTCTGCCAAGGAAAGTGCTCTGATACCACTTGCAAGATACCAGATATATAAAATGTGCAGAATAGAAATGAAATGCTAGAAATGACAGAATAACAGTAAAATATCCAACATATTCTTCACAATACACAGAAATGATATACGAAATAGCAAAAGAAATAGCACTTTGAATCAGATAGCAATGTTCACAGGCCTCTTCGAGGGGGCAACCTCCAGTCGAGCAGCGCTCTGTTACAATAATATCCAAGCTAGGGTTTTTCATACCCTCGACCCTTATTTATACTAAATATGTCTATTAAGAGAAGCATCTAGAGGAAGATCCTTCTAGAAGCGGAAGCTTCTATCAGGTATTCTTACATCTGCCTTATTCTATTTTATTGAAAGGTCTTATTAATATTGACCTTTATTACATCTGAATACATTGATCTACCTATGTGCGGGTTAGGACCTTAACAAGCTACTAGAGCAAGGAGTAATTTGACCAAGCACCTCACCTTGTGGGTCACCTATCATCATCGTACCCAAGAAGGATGGGACTTGGTGGATGTGTATGGACTACAGAACTTTGAACAATATTACACTCAAGAATAGTCACCCTCTGCCAAGGATCGATGATTTGCTAGACCAGTTGCAGCAAACCAAGTAATTCACCAAGTTGGATCTCAAATCAGGATACCACTAGGTAGGAGTCAAAGAAGAAGACCACCCTCAAGACAAGGAAAGGTTTATATGAGTTGTTTTTCATGTCATTTTGTTTATGTAGTGCAAGGTTTGTATGAGTGGTTGGTCATGCCACTTGGTTTATGTAATGCATCAACTACATTTATGAGACTAATGAATGTATTATTCCTATATTTAGATTCATTTGTTATAGGGTATTAGAATGATATATTGGTTTATATCTCTACCTTGGCCGAGCACATCTAATGCAGGTGTTAGAGACTTTAAAAAAGCATTAGTTGTTAGCTCACCTCGAGAAATGTGAGTTTGTTTAACAATCACTGGTGTATTTGGGGTGTGTGAGTAGTGGAGGTGAGCTCAAGATAGATCTTGCAAAGGTGAAGGCCATCATAAAATGGCAAGTTCCTACTAATGTGATTGAAGTTAGGAGTTTTTTTGGGGAAGCAGGTACCTACGAAAGTTCATAGCATCTTTTCAGTGGTAGTTGCACCACTCCACACCATAAAAACCAATGGTAAGAGTTTGCAGTGGGGAAAGAATCAACAAAAATATTTTAATGAGCTAAAATGAAAGATCAGTCAAGCACCATTTCTCACATTTCCAAACTCGCAGAGGCCCTTCGAAGTGGAGACAAATGCAAGCGGGTATGTTATGGGAACAGTTTTGATGCAAAGAGATAAGTCAGTATGTTATCATTTTGAGATGTTTCATGGGGGAGTTTTGAACTATTCTACATATGATAAGGAAATCTATGCCCTGGTTCAAGTTGTCAAGAAGTGGAATCACTATCTAGTGGGAAAGGAAACCATTATACACATTGATCACTAGCCAGTGTAGTATTTTTAGGCCCAATGTAAGCTACAACAAACCAGACATTACAAGTGGATGGGGTTTTTGCAACAATTTCATCTAGTCATCAAGTATAAGAAGGGTATCACTAATAAGTTGGTGGACATGCTTTCAAGGCCACCCACATCCAAGATTACAACTTTGGGAACTCTTATGCACATGGATCCTTTTACCCATTGTTGACACTCGGAACTGAAATGGGTTGCAGCAAATCAATCCCGAGGCAACCTCGAACCACTTTGGATTGGGAGCTGCCCCTTCCAACCCGAGAGGGATCTATCAAACAATGTCACAATATGAATTTAAGTAAGCGTGAAATGGTGGGCAGATTTATGGGTAAATGATGGTCTTGGATTCTTAGAGTTTGGGGGTTAAACCATGGAAATGGTCCATTGGGCATGGAGTCAAATGAAAACCGAAGAAAGGAGATAATAGCAGTGATCAAATAACTTGTGGAAAGTGAGGCAAAGTAAGTCTATCTTTCAGCGCTTTAATAATCGTGGTGTGGTAGCAGAAAAAGGAAAGGAAAGGCCGATGTAGCAGAGAATATATGCAGAATTCTGGAAGTGTAGACTCGTCTTACACCCGCTGATAGTTGGTGCATAGGAAAGACAACAAACAATTATAGAAAGCCATAATCCATTCGCTATAGTAGTGTTCGTACTAAAGTATAACGAAGCACATCAGTTAGAAGAAAACGAAATTGTAATGCAGTCGTGACGGAATAAGGAAGAAATAACATTATGATAATGACAACACATCAACTGTGAGTAAGGAGCATATCGAATAAAGTCCAAATAGATTTAACACAGCTGAAAAGAAGAAGAACATACTGAAAGAAATCGACCGTGATGAATCTCACAGTCACAAGTAAAAAATCATCTTTATTATTTCAATCTGGCTTACAAAATAACTCAGCATTACACAAGGAACCCCTCTTCACAAGAGGTTTTCCCCCAGCGCTCCCGGCGCCCCCCTTTATGTTACATACATCAGTCTTTTTAAAAAGAAAAATAAAACTCTTTGCGTTCCAAGAATCTGAAACGGTTCCTCTTCATGGAATCTGCGAATGCCAGGTGCGTCTGCCAGATGCTCTGTTGTTACCTGAATCGTCGCTAATCATTTGACAAGTGGGGTATTTACTTTCGTATAGCTCTCCTATTTACAGTCTGAATTCTCCTTAATATCCATAATGAGTCTTCCCAGGTCACTATTATGTACCGATCCCTTTGAATTCCCATTCTCTGCAAATCCTCCATACGAATTCTTATTCATATCTTGCCCAAGGCTTGCATTGTACACAGGCTGTCTATCAGCACCATCTTTGCTGAAGGAATAGGCAGGCGGACTATAACTTCCAGCATTATACTTGGACCATCTTTGAGAATGATCTGTATTTCCATCAGCTTTAATTTACCCAAAGATCCTAATGTTGACGATTCTCTAACCGAAGTCGAACCTCTACTTACCCCATTAACATAAGAGCTTTGGTTCTGGCTTCTTCAATCTGAGGAACATGTAGATTCATCTCGTCTCTGTCAAAATCCACATTGTATGGATTGCAGACTGATTCATTGATTCTGAGAGTTCTCCAAGGCATTACTCTTGCCCTGTGGCACATGATGGACATTCGATGCAGACTTGGTTTCCGGTTAAAAAGAACAATATCTCCATCCTCAAGATGGTGCTCTACTATACAACCATATTTCAGCTCTACAGCAACACGTCTTGGATTCCCAATTTTTAAAGATTGTCTTGAACCATCAAGAGAGATGACATAATTTGCCCCAGGGTACTTTGAAGGTCCATTACTCACACGCTGCCTCAGTTTGTCAATATTATAGCGTGAAACTTTTTTCAGGATATGTCAAGACCATTGCCATCAACATTGGCACAGCTACCTCGGTAACTTTGAGATTAGGATCCGGGGAAATCACAGTTCGTCCAGTAAAATCAACACGCTTTCCAGACAGATTCCCTCGAAACCGACCCTGTTTTCCTTCGAGACGTTGCATGAATCCACGCAATTGCTTTCCAGGAGGCTGCATACCTGGAGGTAGACCTGGAAGTTCGTTGTTTATATACATGGCAGCCTGAACTTGAAGCAAGTCCCAGGTTTCCATACAATTCACTAAAGAACTACCACTTTCCAAGTGTGCGTGCAAGACCAGATTACTGCTCATTATATGTTGTAGCTTCATTGTAATATCATCTTCATTACTTCCACCATCTGTCACTACTGAAGGATGAATGGCCACAGGGGGGACTGCAAAATGTGTTATAAGAAGCTTCTCAGGCCTATCATCAAGGTCTAGAACTTCACAATCATGCCATTCCAAATGACTCCTCGTCTGTCATCCTTTCAAAAAGGTTGAGAATTTTAATGGGAGTAAGATCATCTTGAATTCTATTCAAATATGGTTTTATTTCTTTGTTATGTTTTACTGCTTCCATTAGTTCTGACTGGTAATCATTTCTAACATCAGGTGCCTTGGAATAATTCTCATGAGCTATACGCAAAGTTGAGGTCAACTTCTTCACAGTTCCATTATAATCTCCACAGTGTGTACAAACGTGGACACGTTTACATCGTTCAGTTATTTTCTTCAACAATGCACGTTTCTGCAACACCTCAGCTCTTGGATTTCACATATGTCGTAGGAACACTCTGCGCTCATCTTCTGGACAAAGAATTTGTGCACATGACTTGCAAATACACTGTAGAAGGTTAATGACGTTTTTAAAATATCCAATATGAAACACATGAAGTGCAAGCTTTATATAACCAAAATGGCCTGGGCAATCTGCAAATTTCCCATGGCAAGTTGTGCACTCTCCAGTCTTGTATGAGGGACCCAAACAAGTATCTAGAATACCACGATCACATGGTCGTCGATCTGGCGGTTCAAAAAGATTACTTTCATAAACATGTAGCTCAGCAGCTTTGACAATCTTTGGCCCAGACATGGTGGTAAAATGACTACTCTTAATTTTGCGAGGTCCAGCATCCTCAATGAAAGGTCGTTTGCTGAAGTTAATTGATGTAGTTGGAGCAACATTGCGTGCAAGGTTGTTGTCTCTGATTTCCATTTAGAGGAGTAGTTCAAGCTTTGTCAATCTCTCTAGTTGTTCCATGCAATCTCCACGATCTCTAATCCATATAGCAAACTCTAAAGGCGGCTCAACATCCTTTCGTCCAAGAATGACGACTGCTGCAATGAAGGCAGACAGTCCTCCTGCATAACCATAAATCTTGCTCTATCCGAGAAAATTGGTAAATACCATCCATGGTATAAGTGCAACGGCCTGCAGAAGAATGCATTCTTCCGTTACACTGCTCGCGATTACTGCATAGACAGATCCTACCACGGTATCTTGAGTTCTAACGTTCGCAAGTTTGAAGGTTGACTCTCTGGAAGAGCCCATGCTGATAGCAACTGCAATTCCAACCCTATACCCTATGTGGTGACTGAATAAAATCCCGAACAAGACTGTGATGACTCTTCCTGTAACGCATCAACTCTGACATATACAGTTCTCGGAGGCAACGCGCATTGGTGGCAATGATTAAGCCCTTCTATGGATTCGGAGTTGGGGTTTCGTGTAGCAACCTGCTGCAGTCTCTCAGCAGAAGGGGCCAAATAATACACCGAAAGGATACCATATATGCATAGTCCCACATTTATTATTATCTTTGCAATACTGATATTTCGCGTCCCAGCTTAAGGAGCAGGGAAATAGAGAGGCACAGCAGGCAGTACGGATAAGGAAGAAGAGGTTTTGAGGCAGCGAAGGAAGAAGACGATGAACATATAGTTCCATCAAGAGAAGATAAGATGACAGGTGTATATAATAGTGCCTTTATATCAAGGAATCCCATTGGTGCTTGGGATAAAAAACACTGAGTAGAGCAATTTCCGAAATCTGTTACAACACCCATGATGCATACAAAGAGGCATACGCAACATATGAGGACTTTAAAGAGGTGTTTCAATAGTTACAGGGCCGAATTCATGTAGAATAAGGTGATGCCAAGGCTTATTATCATATCTAGAATGGGTTAATCTACAATCTAGACAAACTCTTTGTCCCCAAAGGTGAAATATTATAGCTTATTAGAGAGGCTCACAGCTCCAATGTTATAGGACATTTTGGTTTTGGGAAGACAATTGCTAACTTGCAAAGGTATGTGTATTGGCCCAGAATGCAAGAAGATGTAGCTCGGTATGTTAGAGGATTCATACTTTGTTGTACCAACAAGTCGAGTAATAGAAAGCAAGGTCTATACCATCCCTTGCATGTACCTGCTCGACCTTGGGAAAACATTTCCATGGATTTTGTGGGTGGTTTTCCAACAACTAGAAAGGTACATGACTATATGTTTGTGGTAGTTGACAAGTTTAGCAAGATGTGCATTCGTATGCCTTGAAAAAAGACCATCAGAGGAAAAGAAGCAACAAACATTTTCTTTGATCAGGTTTGGGTTCACTTTGGGATACCAAGTAGCATCATCTTAGACAGAGATATCATATTTATTAGTGCCTTTTGAACTACACTTTGGAAGAAGATTGACACGAAGTTGAAGAGATCTATAAATCTAGAACATTCCATCCACAGATAGACGATCAGACATAATTAATCAATGGGACATTGGTACAACTTTTGAGGGGTTACAATCAAAAGCATCTTAAGACTTGGGATGAAAATATAATCTGCATTCAACACTCTTATAACATAACAATTGATACTTCTATTGGTAAGTACCCTTTTGAAACTTACTTTGCATATATGGACGACAAGGAAGAGTGAGGGAAGACATCATAGGAGAAGTGTTTAAATAAGAGAAATTTGTTGAAAGGATTATACACATCCATTTACAAGTACAGGAGATGTTGAAGAAGTCGCAGGATAAGTATAAGGCCCGACATGATTAGCAGAGAACAAAAAATCATTCAAAGTGGGAGACAGAGTTTGGTTATAGTTGAACAAGGAGATACTACAAAGTCCTCATAAGAATATCAAGGCTTTGTGGTATGGCCCTTTTGAGGAATTGGAGAAGGTGGGTGATAATTCCCGCAAACACAATCTACCCCCGTAAATGCTAATTTACTCCATAATAAATGTGGATAATCTGAAACTCTACGAGCTTTCAATGTTGGATCATGAAACTGAGAAGCAAGTCCTACCTACCATAGAGGACTTAGCATCGTAATCTCAAGCAGAGTTGGCAAAAGATACAGTTTTGCAGAAGAGGTCCAGAACAACAAGACAAGGGCAACATGACCTTTGGAAAATTGGCTTGAAAGGACAACTTCTAAGCAAAGAAAAATGGTACTTGAGGGAGAAGGTAGAGAGAAAATTTCCTCACCCCATTCAACAAATCTTGTGGAGAGTAAAAGCCTCCCTAAATGGGGAGGTATAATCTGGATTAGATCATCATGCAATTTATCATCTATGTTGGTACTTTTGGAGTGGAAAAAATTGGAGGAATCAACTTGTAGGGCCATTTTAGTGGTAGGTCCCAATTTGGAAAATTAGGGTTCGAACCCACTTTGTGGAATTAATCAACATTTTTTGTGGTTAAAACACCCAAAACTTAATCCCACAACCTTGATGTAGATCTACACTACGGGAACTTTCCAACAATGCAAAATTCACCGCAATCCAAGCTGGTATGTGAAAGTTAAGCCTCCCACAAGTTGACCTACCTTGGTGACCACCATGGTACAAGTGGATGCCACGTCAACCCCCATTACTCAAACATGTCGGGTTATCCATGTGTTTATTTTCAATAATATTCTATAAGGTCCAAACCTTATCACTAATTGAGGGTTCGAGAAGTCAAAACCCTAACCCTAGACGGATATCAGGCTATGTTAAATATCAGACCACTAGGAAGAGAAGGGATTCCATTATTTTGTATATTATGTCTTCCATACTTGAGAAAAACATATAGGAGTGGTATTTTGAGAGAATAATAGAGGAGGTAGGAGATCCTGCAGTGGCCATTCAGGCCACAATGTCAAAGGCAACTCGATAGTGAGTGCCCATTTGCTTATACTTGTTATTCATAACTGAAGAAAATAGAGCATAGCATAGGTCCCACCTTCCGGATGGGTTTTCTCGCATATTGGGTTTCTCAGGATACATATTATGTTTAGTTGTGTCTGTGGTGTGTATATTTGATTGTTCTTCCATGTTTGTATTCAGTTATTTTCATAAATCAGAGCAATAAGGTAGTAATAATGTAATGTCCCCATTTTGGGGTTACCTTGCTCTGCAGTTGGAGATGACTTTATGGGTTTATGCCATCTTGATCATAGGGGTGACTTGATGTTACCAGTGAGCTCATATGGTTTAGAGGAATTATATGATGCTTTCAGAGGTCCATTCATCATCTTTCATCTTCAGGATCACTCATGCGTAGTCAGATTTCGATTCTGATGCATTTCAACCATTCCTGTAAATTGGGAGTATTATTGAGCATTATTTAATGGATTTCACTAAGGTTGTCATTTTAATAAATTATCTAAGAGGGGTAACTTGGTGTAATAGCTCGGTTTAATCGGGAGAAAGAACTTTAAATGTTGAAGAGGATGAAAAGTGACATCAAGTGTCAGAAATTGTTTTAAAATGAAATAAATCACTTTTTGGAGTAAAAAGGCTTAATAAATTAATAAAATCATTTTCGAAAGAATACTAAAGATAAACTAAAAAGTCACTTGAGGGAGAAAAAGAAAAAGGGGTATAAAAGTACAATGAGAGCTCGTTCTCTCATTATGATTCATCATTTTACTAAAATTGATTTGGAGAGAACTCTTGTGGCTTCTAAGTGTTTTGGAGAAAAACCCTTCTTGAGAATCAGTTTCAGTGGTGAAAGATTCCACCCTAGTTGATCGGTAGAGAAGATAATTTATATATTCCACTTGCATATGTTGTTGAGGAAGTCATTTTACCTATTGCAATGGATTGGGGTTTTGTAGTAGACAATTTTCTCTTCGTAGAAGATTAATAGAGTCGTGGGGGCCATATTACTTCATGAGGAGGTCGAGTTTTGTTTTTAAAGGTTGTACTTGTATTAATGAGGGTTGGATTCATCTTTGGAGGCTCTGATATTCATTTGGAGGGTCGTCTTGTCCATTTTCAACTATGATATCAGTTGTTCTTGTTGAGGTGTTTTTATTTCTATCTAAGGAAGGTCATATTTCCTTGTTGGCAACCGTGAGGGTTGTTTGGGGCCGAGTTACTCATCAACAACAGTGCATGGTTCCTATAGAGGTTGTATTTTTATTTACATGTAGTGTGTGGTATTTTGGAGGATTTGGACAAGTCCATATCAGTAGTATTGGCAGCATTGAACCTTCTATATTCTCTCATAACTATTTAAGCATATGTTTTAAGGTCGGATTATTAATAAATCAGATCAATATCCGTTGAATCTATTTGTTGTTGTAGTCATTTGTTTGGGTATTTTCCATTTAATCCATTCAATACAATAAAACTATTATTTGGCAACAAACGTGGTGTAGCATGTGCAAATCATCTTAAGAAACCTAAATCGGCGAATAGGAAAACACAACAACAACAACAAGGTATTTATAGTGGCATTAGGGTATGTTGCCAAAGTGTTTGACAGAAGTCCTGAGCCAACTATCAATTTAAAACATAACAACAATCATAAGAGGGTTGTTTCAAGGGTACTAGAACATGGTAGCAAATTGTTTGATGAAAGTCCTAGACCAAATAATCATTAGAACATTACAACAATAAGCAAAAATATATAACAACAGTACGGAAGGGAATTTATAGTGGTGTCTGAGATATGCATCCTACCATCCCAAGGGGAAAAACAATGAAAATATATTTTTATATTGTTACCAATAAGTGACCAGTACCTATACCTTTCCATTTCAGCAGGGTAACTTGGTAGCAAGGGTTGCATTCATGGGTTTAAGAAAGATGAAGATAAATCTGGAACTCATGGCAGAATTTTGGTAATCCTATGAAGAATATCAAAAGTATCTAACAACATTGTTAGCACACCCTGAGCGGTTGGAGCCTTACTTATCAGTTGGGAAGAAGAAGGAGAGGTTCAAATCTGAAGTGGTTGGTGACATAAATGCCTCATCTTACGAGATACATTTGACAGAACCCTGGGATGAATTCTTGGAAGTGTGTGCATTTACTCATGTTGAGGAGGTGTGCAATGAGGTTGATAAAACATTTGCCTTACATACACCATTAGAGCGATCCTATCAGGCAGATAACAACAATACTCGTGATGGGCATGTTGATCGCACTTATGATGATTATGATGATCTTTGTGTGAAGTTGATTTTGTCACATTCTTCATCATTCACAACATAGACTCGGTCATCTATGGCATCCATAACACATGAGGATGTTAGTGGTACTCATTATTTGAGGGAAGAGATTCTTGTGATGGTCAAGCATGAGGAGAAGTTAGATTCGTAGGGGCTTGAACAGAGGTATGACTCATAAACTTTTGATTGTACACAAAGTTTACATCACGGGGATCATGAGCCACCTCTTTCAAGAGTCCATTGAAGGCTCAAGTCATAGCTACAGATGAGATAATGGAGTATATACCTTGTGGACCAAAAAACAGGGAAGTGTATGCATCCACTGATTATGGGAACATGTATATTAAATATGTGGACACATCAATCTGCGATCCAGGTTCATATGACACTAGTGGATGAGTGCACAGGATAAGATCAAGGGGACCAGAATGATACAATGGTATACAGTGGTGATGCAAAGATTGTTATTAATAATTCATGTGAGGAGACAAATTCTTGTGAGGACAGTATGTTGGGTCATAATGTTATCCCATCCTTTTTTCTTGAGGATTGTATGGTGAGGTATGCTCATATGTTTTCTTTCATCCCACCTATGCATGACTAAGGGTCTGGAGAGATTCCTCTAGGGAGGCCCCCTAATGTAGGCTTTGAGCATACCATTGAGTTTGGTTTACCCAGGATCGATGAGATGATGGATGAGCTTCATGGTGTAGTATACCTTTATGAAATTGAGTTGTGTTTGGGGTACCATCCGATCAGGATGAGAGAGAAGGGTGTGCAGGTACATTAGGAGAATACTTAGGTCATATGGGATTGGATCACAGATATTTCAGCTGATTGGAAGTCCCACCTCTTGGTGGAATATTCCAAGAATAGGTTTGCTTGTGAGTTAATGGATGGCCAGCCACATTTAGGATGACGGGCATAGAGTGGTGGATGACATTATCTACTAAAAGATATCGCATATATTTAGTCCCCTAGTCCACACTTAGGGAGGAGATCATGTGGGATATGCATGATACACCTTGCGCGGGACATCTGGGATACTTCAAAACTTACTGAAAACTTAGAGAGAGGTTCTCATGGAAGAGCCTCAAGGACGATGTGTTGTGACATGTGAGGGAGTATATGGATTATCAGCAAAACAAGTTAGAGCATACTCATTCTACAAAATTATTGCAACCTTTATTCATTCCAGAACAAAAGTGGGAGTGTGTCGATGGATTTCATCGTAGGTCTACTGGAGGTGCTTGGTAGGGATTGCATTTATATATTTGTTGATTAGTTGACCGAGTTTTCACATTTCTTCATGATTGGATCATAGTATGAGGCACCACAAGTGCTAGAGTTGTTTTTCAGGGAGGTGTTTCGAATCCATGGGTTGCCTTAGTACATTGTCGGTAATAGGGACAATAGATTTTTTGGTGCATTTTAGCAGGAGTTGGGCAGATTAGCACGCATAGAGTTGACCCCTAGTACCTTGTTTCCACCAGATGGTTGCATATTAAAATAGGAGTAAAAAACTTGGCTTATTTGGATTCCCATTATTATCATTGTGGCACAACGAAAGTTAGTAGGTATTGGGGATGGTGGACATCTAATTTGGATGTAGGATCCGGGAATTCATATGATTGGTAGATTTCTTCAAACTTTGATAATGATTAACATGGTTGTGACAATGCTTGGTCTATTTCATTTTTGGGATGTAATGAGAGGAGATGCTGAGACTCGTTCTATATGGCGAGACAAATCTTCTTTGTCGATAGTCGAGATCAAGTATGGCAATGGATTTGCAAACTTTTAATTCACTAAGATGAATTTGGAGGATATGGTTCATGGTAGTGGGTTCATCCCTTATAGGTCTTTCAGCTTGGGGTTCCAGGAGAGGAGAATGCAATCTGGATACAACATTCATACCATTATGATCAGAGTGGTGTAGCGTAAACATGGTGGATCCTTTCCGAGACTAGTTTGGAACCCTGGGATTGCATGATTTGTAAGTTCAACAACTGATATGGAGGAGAGAGTTAGATTTTACTTTCAAGAGTTTACTCATATGGTATAGTGGATTGGTTTTCTATAAGATCAATTCTCTAATGGGTTGACCGAGTTTTTGCAGTATATGATTGCTCTCCTTATTGATAGTATTTTGGTGGCCTCTTGTTTCAGTACCTTGCAAGATAATGTTTTGAGCAGAGGGTGCTACACATCTTCTAGGTTGGTTTGGGACCCTGGGAACATTCTCAGTTTTAGTTTTGTTAAGCTTGTCGGTCGTAAGGTTGTGATGGCATTGCTTGAGGACAAGAAATATTTGGGAAGGGAGGATTGTTATGTCCCCATTTTTGGGTTCCTCTGCTCTACAGTTGGAGATGACTTTATGGGTTTATGTCATCTTGTTCAGAGGGGTGATTTGATGTTACTAATGCGCTCAGATGGTTTACAGGAGTTATATGATGCTTTTGGAGGTATTTTCATCATCTTTCATCATCGAGATCACTCCTGCACAGTCATATTTCAATTATGATGCATTTTGACCGTTCCCGTAAATTAGGAGTATTGAGCATTATGTAATGGATTTCACTAAGGTTATCATTTTAATAAATTATCTAAAAGGGGAACCTTGGTGTAATAGCTCGTTGCAACTAGGATGAAGATATTTAAATGTTGGAGAGGATGAAAAGTGGCATCCAGTGCAAAAAAATGTTTTAAAATGAAATAAATCACTTTTTAAAATAAAAAGACATAATAAATAAATAAAGAAATTTTGCACGAAATACTCAAGATAAATTAAAAAGTCACTTGAGGGGGGGGGGGAGAGGAAAAGGGGTATGAAATTACAATGACAGCTCATTATCTCATTATGATTCATCATTTTACTACAATTTATTTGGATATATCTATTGTGGCTTGTGAGGGTTTTGGAGCAAAACCCTTGTTGAGAATCGGTTTTGATGGTGAAAGATTCCACCCTAACTTATAAGTAGGGAAGATCATTCAAATCTTCCACTTGCATCTATTGTTGAGGAAGTCATTTTGCCTAATGTAGCAGATTGGAGTTTTTCTGTAGACAACTTTCTCTTTGTAGAATATCAAAAGAGTCGTGGGGGCCATATTACTTCAGGAGGAGGCCGAGATTTATTTTTGAAGGTCGTATTTGTCTTAATGAGGGTTGGATTCATCTTTGGAGGCTATGATATTCATCTGGAGGGTTGACTTGTCCATTTGCAACAGTCAAATCAGTTGTTCTTGTTGAGAGGTTTGTATTTCTCTCTAAGGAAGGTTGCATTTCCTTGCTAGCAATCGTGGGGGTTCTTTGGGCCCGAGTTACTCGTGAACAACAGCGTAGGGTTCCTATAGAGGCTGTATTTTTCACTGCATGTAGTATTTTGGAGGAGTTGGACCATTCCATATCAGCAGTATTGGCCGCATTGAACCTTCTCTATTTTATCAGAATTGTTCAAGCATATGTATTAAGGTTAGATTATTAATAAATATGATCAAGATATGTTGAATCTATTTATTGTTGTAGTCATTTGTTTGGGTGTTTTCCATTTTGTAATTCTGCTCTAATCCATTGAATACATTAAAACTATCATTTGGAAACAAACATGATGTAACATGTGCAAATCATATCAAGAAACCCAAATCAACAAATAGGAAAACACAACAACAACAACAAGGTATTTACAGTAGCATTAGGGTATGTTGCCAAAATGTTTGACAAAAGGCCTACGCCAACAATCAATTTAAAACATAACAATTGTCATAAGAGGGTTGTTTCAAGGGTACCAGAGCATGGTAGCAAATTGTTTGACGAAAGTCCTAGACCAAATAATCACTAGAACATTACAACATTAAGCAAAACTATATAACAACACTAAGGAAGGGACTTTAGAAATAACTAATAAGGGATCTAAAGAAATAAATTACACAATCTAATATTTCATAATAGTATAAGATTTGTTGGATTTTTTTTTTGTTGGAATAATGGCCCGAGCTCGGGATCCTGGAACCCTAGTCGCGCGCACAGGCAGCCTCGGCCCTTTCGGCGGCCAGGCTTAGCTTGGCCGACTCCTCCTCCTCCCGCTCCAGGTCGCAAGCTGACAACAGCGATTCCACGGATTAGAGCGGCCACGTTTTGAGTCTGAAGGTCGCATCCCCTTCTCCGGCGGCCCTGGTGCTTACAAAGTCGCGACTCGGCTTTCTCAGACACGCAGAGGCGCGAGGACGCACCCAGATCGGGCTCTCTGCAACGCTTGGGGCACCCCCAGCCATGGACGCTGGTGGGGGCGCCACCTCTAACCCTCCCCCATTACCAGAACTGGAAGCATTCAGGAAGCTGGTCGCCGCAGCCTCCAAGAGATCGTCGTCAGCAGTGCA